>JAJIBD010005973.1:0-59825 GCA_021461705.1 Cryptotis parvus
CCCAAGCTGCCCCAGGGAAGGCGGAAACTCCATCAGCGGGGAACAAAGGCAAAGTGCCTTGGTTCCAGCCGATTGACCCGACCCATCGCCCTGAGTTCCCGGGAAGCGCCTCGACTCCCCCACAGGTGTGTGAGTAATTCTTGCGTCTCCGTGGACCCCAAGCTGCCCCAGGGAAGGCGGAGCTCCATCAGCGGGAACCAAGGCAAAGTGCCTTGGTTCCAGCCAGCTGACCCCGACCCTTGCGCCCTGAGTTCCCGAGGAAGCGCCTCGACTCCCCCACGGGTCAGCTGCCCCAGGGAAGGCGGAAACTCCATCAGCGGGAACCAAGGCAAAAGTGCCTTGGTTCCAGCCGGACTGACCCCGACCCGTGCGCCCTGAGTTCCCGGGAAGCGCCTCGGCTCCCCCACAGCTGCCCCAGGGAAGGCGGAAGCTCCATCAAGCGGGAACCAAGGCAAAGTGCCTTGGTTCCAGCCGGACTGACCCGACCCGTGCGCCCTGAGTTCCCGGGGAAGCGCCTCGACTCCCCCCACAGCTGCCCCAGGGAAGGCGGAAACTCCATCAACGGGAACCAAGGCAAAGTGCCTTGGTTCCAGCCGGACTGACCCGACCCGTGCGCCCTGAGTTCCCGGGAAGCGCCTCGACTCCCCCCACAGGTGTGTGTGAGTAATTCTTGCGTCTCCGCGGACCCCAAGCTGCCCCAGGGAAGGCGGAAACTCCATCAGCGGGAACCAAGGCAAAGTGCCTTGGTTCCAGCCGAGTTGACCCGACCCGTGCGCCCTGAGTTCCCGGGGAAGCGCCTCGAGCTCCCCCACAGGTGTGTGAGTAATTCTTGCGTCTCCGCGGACCCCAAGCTGCCCCAGGGAAGGCGGAAACTCCATCAGCGGGAACCAAGGCAAAGTGCCTTGGTTCCAGCCCGGACTGACCCCGACCCGTGCGCCCTGAGTTCCCGGGGAAGCGCCTCGGCTCCCCCACAGGTGTGTGGTAATTCTTGCGTCTCCGCGGACCCAAGCTGCCCCAGGGAAGGCGGAAACTCCATCAACGGGAACCAAGGCAAAGTGCCTTGGTTCCAGCCCGGATTGACCCCGACCCGTGCGCCCTGAGTTCCCGGGAAGCGCCTCGACTCCCCCACAGGTGTGTGAGTAATTCTTGCGTCTCCGCGGACCCCAAGCTGCCCCAGGGAAGGCGGAAACTCCATCAGCGGGAACCAAGGCAAAGTGCCTTGGTTCCAGCCAGACTGACCCGACCCGTGCGCCCTGAGTTCCCGGGGAAGCGCCTCGGCTCCCCCACAGCTGCCCCAGGGAAGGCGGAAACTCCATCAGCGGGAACCAAGGCAAAGTGCCTTGGTTCCAGCCGGACTGACCCCGACCCGTGCGCCCTGAGTTCCCGGGGAAGCGCCTCGACTCCCCCCACAGGTGTGTGGGTAATTCTTGCGTCTCCAGCGGACCCCAAGCTGCCCCAGGGAAGGCGGAAACTCCATCAACGGGAACCAAGGCAAAGTGCCTTGGTTCCAGCCGGACTGACCCGACCCGTGCGCCCTGAGTTCCCGGGAAGCGCCTCGACTCCCCCACAGCTGCCCCAGGGAAGGCGGAAACTCCATCAGCGGGAACCAAGGCAAAGTGCCTTGGTTCCAGCCCGGACTGACCCGACCCGTGCGCCCTGAGTTCCCGGGAAGCGCCTCGACTCCCCCCACAGGTGTGTGGTAATTCTTGCGTCTCCGCGGACCCCAAGCTGCCCCAGGGAAGGCGGAAACTCCATCAGCGGGAACCAAGGCAAAGTGCCTTGGTTCCAGCCGGACTGACCCGACCCGTGCGCCCTGAGTTCCCGGGGAAGCGCCTCGACTCCCCCCACAGGTGTGTGAGTAATTCTTGCGTCTCCGCGGACCCCAAGCTGCCCCAGGGAAGGCGGAAACTCCATCAGCGGGAACCAAGGCAAAGTGCCTTGGTTCCAGCCAGACTGACCCGACCCGTGCGCCCTGAGTTCCCGGGAAAGCGCCTCGACTCCCCCACAGCTGCCCCAGGGAAGGCGGAAACTCCATCAGCGGGAACCAAGGCAAAGTGCCTTGGTTCCAGCCGGACTGACCCGACCCGTGCGCCCTGAGTTCCCGGGAAGCGCCTCGGCTCCCCCACAGGTGTGTGAGTAATTCTTGCGTCTCCGCGGACCCCAAGCTGCCCCAGGGAAGGCGGAAACTCCATCAGCGGGAACCAAGGCAAAGTGCCTTGGTTCCAGCCAGACTGACCCGACCCGTGCGCCCTGAGTTCCCGGGAGCGCCTCGACTCCCCACGAGCCCCCAGCTGCCCCAGGGAAGGCGGAAACTCCATCAGCGGGAACCAAGGCAAAGTGCCTTGGTTCCAGCCCGGACTGACCCGACCCGTGCGCCCTGAGTTCCCGGGAAGCGCCTCGACTCCCCCACAGGTGTGTGAGTAATTCTTGCGTCTCCGCGGACCCCAAGCTGCCCCAGGGAAGGCGGAAACTCCATCAACGGGAACCAAGGCAAAGTGCCTTGGTTCCAGCCCGGACTGACCCGACCCGTGCGCCCTGAGTTCCCGGGGAAGCGCCTCGACTCCCCCACAGGTGTGTGGTAATTCTTGCGTCTCCGCGGACCCCAAGCTGCCCCAGGGAAGGCGGAAACTCCATCAGCGGGAACCAAGGCAAAGTGCCTTGGTTCCAGCCGGACTGACCCGACCCGTGCGCCCTGAGTTCCCGGGAAGCGCCTCGACTCCCCCACAGGTGTGTGGTAATTCTTGCGTCTCCGCGGACCCCAAGCTGCCCCAGGGAAGGCGGAAACTCCATCAACGGGAACCAAGGCAAAGTGCCTTGGTTCCACCAGACTGACCCGACCCGTGCGCCCTGAGTTCCCGGGAAGCGCCTCGACTCCCCCACAGCTGCCCCAGGGAAGGCGGAAACTCCATCAACGGGAACCAAGGCAAAGTGCCTTGGTTCCAGCCCGGACTGACCCCGACCCGTGCGCCCTGAGTTCCCGGGAAGCGCCTCGACTCCCCCCACAGGTGTGTGGTAATTCTTGCGTCTCCGCGGACCCCAAGCTGCCCCAGGGAAGGCGGAAACTCCATCAGCGGGAACCAAGGCAAAGTGCCTTGGTTTCCAGCCGGACTGACCCGACCCGTGCGCCCTGAGTTCCCGGGGAAGCGCCTCGACTCCCCCACAGGTGTGTGGGTAATTCTTGCGTCTCCAGCGGACCCCAAGCTGCCCCAGGGAAGGCGGAAACTCCATCAGCGGGAACCAAGGCAAAGTGCCTTGGTTCCAGCCCAGTGACCCGACCCGTGCGCCCTGAGTTCCCGGGGAAGCGCCTCGACTCCCCCCACAGGTGTGTGGTAATTCTTGCGTCTCGCGGACCCCAAGCTGCCCCAGGGAAGGCGGAAACTCCATCAACGGGAACCAAGGCAAAGTGCCTTGGTTCCAGCCCGGACTGACCCGACCCGTGCGCCCTGAGTTCCCGGGGAAGCGCCTCGACTCCCCCACAGGTGTGTGAGTAATTCTTGCGTCTCCGCGGACCCCAAGCTGCCCCAGGGAAGGCGGAAACTCCATCAACGGGAACCAAGGCAAAGTGCCTTGGTTCCAGCCGGACTGACCCGACCCGTGCGCCCTGAGTTCCCGGGAAGCGCCTCGACTCCCCCACAGCTGCCCCAGGGAAGGCGGAAACTCCATCAGCGGGAACCAAGGCAAAGTGCCTTGGTTCCAGCCAGACTGACCCGACCCGTGCGCCCTGAGTTCCCGGGGAAGCGCCTCGGCTCCCCACAGGTGTGTGAGTAATTCTTGCGTCTCCGCGGACCCCAAGCTGCCCCAGGGAAGGCGGAAACTCCATCAGCGGGAACCAAGGCAAAGTGCCTTGGTTCCAGCCCGGACTGACCCCGACCCGTGCGCCCTGAGTTCCCGGGAAGCGCCTCGACTCCCCCACAGGTGTGTTTTTTAGCTGCCCCAGGGAAGGCGGAAACTCCATCAACGGGAACCAAGGCAAAGTGCCTTGGTTCCAGCCCGGACTGACCCGACCCGTGCGCCCTGAGTTCCCGGGGAAGCGCCTCGACTCCCCCACAGGTGTGTGAGGTAATTCTTGCGTCTCCGCGGACCCCAAGCTGCCCCAGGGGAAGGCGGAAACTCCATCAGCGGGAACCAAGGCAAAGTGCCTTGGTTCCAGCCCGGACTGACCCCGACCCGTGCGCCCTGAGTTCCCGGGAAGCGCCTCGACTCCCCCACAGGTGTGTGAGTAATTCTTGCGTCTCCGCGGACCCCAAGCTGCCCCAGGGAAGGCGGAAACTCCATCAGCGGGAACCAAGGCAAAGTGCCTTGGTTCCAGCCGGACTGACCCGACCCGTGCGCCCTGAGTTCCCGGGGAAGCGCCTCGACTCCCCCACAGGTGTGTGAGTAATTCTTGCGTCTCCGCGGACCCCAAGCTGCCCCAGGGAAGGCGGAAACTCCATCAGCGGGAACCAAGGCAAAGTGCCTTGGTTCCAGCCCCGGACTGACCCCGACCCGTGCGCCCTGAGTTCCCGGGAAGCGCCTCGACTCCCCCCACAGCTGCCCCAGGGAAGGCGGAAACTCCATCAGCGGGAACCAAGGCAAAGTGCCTTGGTTCCAGCCGGGCTGACCCCGACCCGTGCGCCCTGAGTTCCCGGGAAGCGCCTCGGCTCCCCCACAGGTGTGTGGGTAATTCTTGCGTCTCCGCGGACCCCAAGCTGCCCCAGGGAAGGCGGAAACTCCATCAGCGGGAACCAAGGCAAAGTGCCTTGGTTCCAGCCAGACTGACCCCGACCCGTGCGCCCTGAGTTCCCGGGAAGCGCCTCGACTCCCCACGCAGCTGCCCCAGGGAAGGCGGAAACTCCATCAACGGGAACCAAGGCAAAGTGCCTTGGTTCCAGCCCGGACTGACCCGACCCGTGCGCCCTGAGTTCCCGGGAAGCGCCTCGACTCCCCCACAGGTGTGTGAGTAATTCTTGCGTCTCCGCGGACCCCAAGCTGCCCCAGGGAAGGCGGAAACTCCATCAGCGGGAACCAAGGCAAAGTGCCTTGGTTCCAGCCAGACTGACCCGACCCGTGCGCCCTGAGTTCCCGGGAAGCGCCTCGACTCCCCCCACAGGTGTGTGGGTAATTCTTGCGTCTCCGCGGACCCCAAGCTGCCCCAGGGAAGGCGGAAACTCCATCAGCGGGAACCAAGGCAAAGTGCCTTGGTTCCAGCCGGACTGACCCCGACCCGTGCGCCCTGAGTTCCCGGGAAGCGCCTCGACTCCCCCCACAGGTGTGTGAGTAATTCTTGCGTCTCCGCGGACCCCAAGCTGCCCCAGGGAAGGCGGAAACTCCATCAGCGGGAACCAAGGCAAAGTGCCTTGGTTCCAGCCGGACTGACCCCGACCCGTGCGCCCTGAGTTCCCGGGAAGCGCCTCGGCTCCCCCAGCAGCTGCCCCAGGGAAGGCGGAAACTCCATCAACGGGAACCAAGGCAAAGTGCCTTGGTTCCAGCCCGGACTGACCCCGACCCGTGCGCCCTGAGTTCCCGGGGAAGCGCCTCGACTCCCCCACAGGTGTGTGTGAGTAATTCTTGCGTCTCCGCGGACCCCAAGCTGCCCCAGGGGAAGGCGGAAACTCCATCAACGGGAACCAAGGCAAAGTGCCTTGGTTCCAGCCGGACTGACCCGACCCGTGCGCCCTGAGTTCCCGGGAAGCGCCTCGACTCCCCCACAGGTGTGTGAATCTTGCGCCCCGCAGCTGCCCCAGGGAAGGCGGAAACTCCATCAGCGGGAACCAAGGCAAAGTGCCTTGGTTCCAGCCAGACTGACCCGACCCGTGCGCCCTGAGTTCCCGGGAAGCGCCTCGACTCCCCCACAGGTGTGTGAGTAATTCTTGCGTCTCCGCGGACCCCAAGCTGCCCCAGGGAAGGCGGAAACTCCATCAGCGGGAACCAAGGCAAAGTGCCTTGGTTCCAGCCCGGACTGACCCGACCCGTGCGCCCTGAGTTCCCGGGGAAGCGCCTCGACTCCCCCCACAGGTGTGCGAGTAATTCTTGCGTCTCCGCGGACCCCAAGCTGCCCCAGGGAAGGCGGAAACTCCATCAACGGGAACCAAGGCAAAGTGCCTTGGTTCCAGCCCGATTGACCCGACCCGTGCGCCCTGAGTTCCCGGGAAGCGCCTCGGCTCCCCCCACAGGTGTGTGAGTAATTCTTGCGTCTCCGCGGACCCCAAGCTGCCCCAGGGAAGGCGGAAACTCCATCAGCGGGAACCAAGGCAAAGTGCCTTGGTTCCAGCCGGACTGACCCGACCCGTGCGCCCTGAGTTCCCGGGAAGCGCCTCGACTCCCCCACAGCAGCTGCCCCAGGGGAAGGCGGAAACTCCATCAGCGGGAACCAAGGCAAAGTGCCTTGGTTCCAGCCGGCTGACCCGACCCGTGCGCCCTGAGTTCCCGGGAAGCGCCTCGACTCCCCCACAGGTGTGGAGTAATTCTTGCGTCTCCGCGGACCCCAAGCTGCCCCAGGGAAGGCGGAAACTCCATCAGCGGGAACCAAGGCAAAGTGCCTTGGTTCCAGCCCGGACTGACCCCGACCCGTGCGCCCTGAGTTCCCGGGAAGCGCCTCGGCTCCCCCCCACAGGTGTGTGGTAATTCTTGCGTCTCCCGCGGACCCCAAGCTGCCCCAGGGGAAGGCGGAAACTCCATCAGCGGGAACCAAGGCAAAGTGCCTTGGTTCCAGCCAGGACTGACCCCGACCCGTGCGCCCTGAGTTCCCGGGAAGCGCCTCGACTCCCCCACAGGTGTGTGGGTAATTCTTGCGTCTCCGCGGACCCCAAGCTGCCCCAGGGAAGGCGGAAACTCCATCAGCGGGAACCAAGGCAAAGTGCCTTGGTTCCAGCCCGGACTGACCCGACCCGTGCGCCCTGAGTTCCCGGGAAGCGCCTCGACTCCCCCCACAGGTGTGTGGTAATTCTTGCGTCTCCGCGGACCCCAAGCTGCCCCAGGGGAGAGGCGGAAACTCCATCAGCGGGAACCAAGGCAAAGTGCCTTGGTTTCCAGCCGGACTGACCCGACCCGTGCGCCCTGAGTTCCCGGGAAGCGCCTCGACTCCCCCACAGGTGTGTGGGTAATTCTTGCGTCTCCGCGGACCCCAAGCTGCCCCAGGGAAGGCGGAAACTCCATCAGCGGGAACCAAGGCAAAGTGCCTTGGTTCCAGCCGAACTGACCCGACCCGTGCGCCCTGAGTTCCCGGGGAAGCGCCTCGGCTCCCCCACAGGTGTGTGAGTAATTCTTGCGTCTCCAGCGGACCCCAAGCTGCCCCAGGGAAGGCGGAAACTCCATCAAGCGGGAACCAAGGCAAAGTGCCTTGGTTCCAGCCCGGATTGACCCGACCCGTGCGCCCTGAGTTCCCGGGAAGCGCCTCGACTCCCCCACAGGTGTGTGAGTAATTCTTGCGTCTCCGCGGACCCCAAGCTGCCCCAGGGGAAGGCGGAAACTCCATCAACGGGAACCAAGGCAAAGTGCCTTGGTTCCAGCCCAGACTGACCCCGACCCGTGCGCCCTGGGTTCCCGGGAAGCGCCTCGACTCCCCCCCGGGGGCCCCCCCCACAGCTGCCCCAGGGAAGGCGGAAACTCCATCAGCGGGAACCAAGGCAAAGTGCCTTGGTTCCAGCCCGGACTGACCCGACCCGTGCGCCCTGAGTTCCCGGGGAAGCGCCTCGACTCCCCCACAGGTGTGTGAGTAATTCTTGCGTCTCCGCGGACCCCAAGCTGCCCCAGGGAAGGCGGAAACTCCATCAGCGGGAACCAAGGCAAAGTGCCTTGGTTCCAGCCGAGCTGACCCGACCCGTGCGCCCTGAGTTCCCGGGAAGCGCCTCGACTCCCCACAGCTGCCCCAGGGAAGGCGGAAACTCCATCAGCGGGAACCAAGGCAAAGTGCCTTGGTTCCAGCCCGGACTGACCCGACCCGTGCGCCCTGAGTTCCCGGGGAAGCGCCTCGGCTCCCCCACAGGTGTGTGGTAATTCTTGCGTCTCCGCGGACCCCAAGCTGCCCCAGGGAAGGCGGAAACTCCATCAACGGGAACCAAGGCAAAGTGCCTTGGTTCCAGCCCAGCTGACCCGACCCGTGCGCCCTGAGTTCCCGGGAAGCGCCTCGACTCCCCCACAGGTGTGTGGGTAATTCTTGCGTCTCCGCGGACCCCAAGCTGCCCCAGGGGAAGGCGGAAACTCCATCAGCGGGAACCAAGGCAAAGTGCCTTGGTTCCAGCCGGACTGACCCGACCCGTGCGCCCTGAGTTCCCGGGAAGCGCCTCGACTCCCCCACAGGTGTGTGAATTCTTGCGTCTCCGGGCCCCCAAGCTGCCCCAGGGAAGGCGGAAACTCCATCAGCGGGAACCAAGGCAAAGTGCCTTGGTTCCAGCCCGGACTGACCCGACCCGTGCGCCCTGAGTTCCCGGGGAAGCGCCTCGACTCCCCCACAGGTGTGTGGGTAATTCTTGCGTCTCCGCGGACCCCAAGCTGCCCCAGGGAAGGCGGAAACTCCATCAACGGGAACCAAGGCAAAGTGCCTTGGTTCCAGCCAGCTGACCCGACCCGTGCGCCCTGAGTTCCCGGGGAAGCGCCTCGACTCCCCCCACAGGTGTGCGAGGTAATTCTTGCGTCTCCGCGGACCCCAAGCTGCCCCAGGGAAGGCGGAAACTCCATCAACGGGAACCAAGGCAAAGTGCCTTGGTTCCAGCCGGACTGACCCGACCCGTGCGCCCTGAGTTCCCGGGAAGCGCCTCGACTCCCCCCACAGGTGTGTGAGTAATTCTTGCGTCTCCCGCGGACCCCAAGCTGCCCCAGGGAAGGCGGAAACTCCATCAGCGGGAACCAAGGCAAAGTGCCTTGGTTCCAGCCGAGTGACCCCGACCCGTGCGCCCTGAGTTCCCGGGAAGCGCCTCGGCTCCCCCACAGGTGTGTGAGTAATTCTTGCGTCTCCGCGGACCCCAAGCTGCCCCAGGGAAGGCGGAAACTCCATCAGCGGGAACCAAGGCAAAGTGCCTTGGTTTCCAGCCCGGACTGACCCCGACCCGTGCGCCCTGAGTTCCCGGGAAGCGCCTCGACTCCCCCACAGGTGTGTGAGTAATTCTTGCGTCTCCCGCGGACCCCAAGCTGCCCCAGGGAAGGCGGAAACTCCATCAGCGGGAACCAAGGCAAAGTGCCTTGGTTCCAGCCAGACTGACCCCGACCCGTGCGCCCTGAGTTCCCGGGGAAGCGCCTCGACTCCCCCCACAGGTGTGTGAGTAATTCTTGCGTCTCCGCGGACCCCAAGCTGCCCCAGGGAAGGCGGAAACTCCATCAACGGGAACCAAGGCAAAGTGCCTTGGTTCCAGCCCGGACTGACCCGACCCGTGCGCCCTGAGTTCCCGGGAAGCGCCTCGGCTCCCCCACAGGTGTGTGAGTAATTCTTGCGTCTCCGCGGACCCCAAGCTGCCCCAGGGAAGGCGGAAACTCCATCAGCGGGAACCAAGGCAAAGTGCCTTGGTTCCAGCCCGGACTGACCCGACCCGTGCGCCCTGAGTTCCCGGGGAAGCGCCTCGACTCCCCCACAGGTGTGTGAGTAATTCTTGCGTCTCCGCGGACCCCAAGCTGCCCCAGGGAAGGCGGAAACTCCATCAGCGGGAACCAAGGCAAAGTGCCTTGGTTCCAGCCGGAGACTGACCCCGACCCGTGCGCCCTGAGTTCCCGGGGAAGCGCCTCGACTCCCCACAGCAGCTGCCCCAGGGAAGGCGGAAACTCCATCAGCGGGAACCAAGGCAAAGTGCCTTGGTTCCAGCCGGACTGACCCGACCCGTGCGCCCTGAGTTCCCGGGAAGCGCCTCGACTCCCCCACAGGTGTGTGAGTAATTCTTGCGTCTCCAGCGGACCCCAAGCTGCCCCAGGGAAGGCGGAAACTCCATCAGCGGGAACCAAGGCAAAGTGCCTTGGTTCCAGCCCGGACTGACCCGACCCGTGCGCCCTGAGTTCCCGGGAAGCGCCTCGACTCCCCCACAGGTGTGTGAGTAATTCTTGCGTCTCCGCGGACCCCAAGCTGCCCCAGGGAAGGCGGAAACTCCATCAGCGGGAACCAAGGCAAAGTGCCTTGGTTCCAGCCAGCTGACCCCGACCCGTGCGCCCTGAGTTCCCGGGAAGCGCCTCGACTCCCCCACAGGTGTGTGGGTAATTCTTGCGTCTCCGCGGACCCCAAGCTGCCCCAGGGAAGGCGGAAACTCCATCAGCGGGAACCAAGGCAAAGTGCCTTGGTTTCCAGCCCGGACTGAACCCGACCCGTGCGCCCTGAGTTCCCGGGGAAGCGCCTCGACTCCCCCACGAGCTGCCCCAGGGAAGGCGGAAACTCCATCAGCGGGAACCAAGGCAAAGTGCCTTGGTTCCAGCCGGACTGACCCGACCCGTGCGCCCTGAGTTCCCGGGAAGCGCCTCGACTCCCCCACAGGTGTGTGAGTAATTCTTGCGTCTCCGCGGACCCCAAGCTGCCCCAGGGAAGGCGGAAACTCCATCAGCGGGAACCAAGGCAAAGTGCCTTGGTTCCAGCCCGGACTGACCCGACCCGTGCGCCCTGAGTTCCCGGGAAGCGCCTCGACTCCCCCCCACAGGTGTGTGGTAATTCTTGCGTCTCCGCGGACCCCAAGCTGCCCCAGGGAAGGCGGAAACTCCATCAGCGGGAACCAAGGCAAAGTGCCTTGGTTTCCAGCCAGGACTGACCCGACCCGTGCGCCCTGAGTTCCCGGGAAGCGCCTCGACTCCCCCACAGGTGTGTGGTAATTCTTGCGTCTCCGCGGACCCCAAGCTGCCCCAGGGAAGGCGGAAACTCCATCAGCGGGAACCAAGGCAAAGTGCCTTGGTTCCAGCCCGGACTGACCCCGACCCGTGCGCCCTGAGTTCCCGGGAAGCGCCTCGACTCCCCCACAGGTGTGTGGTAATTCTTGCGTCTCCGCGGACCCCAAGCTGCCCCAGGAGAAGGCGGAAACTCCATCAGCGGGAACCAAGGCAAAGTGCCTTGGTTCCAGCCCGAGTGACCCGACCCGTGCGCCCTGAGTTCCCGGGGAAGCGCCTCGACTCCCCCACAGGTGTGTGAGTAATTCTTGGGTCCCCCGGGGGCCCCAGCCCCAGGGAAGGCGGAAACTCCATCAGCGGGAACCAAGGCAAAGTGCCTTGGTTCCAGCCCGAGACTGACCCGACCCGTGCGCCCTGGGTTCCCGGGAAGCGCCTCGACTCCCCCACAGGTGTGTGGGTAATTCTTGCGTCTCCGCGGACCCCAAGCTGCCCCAGGGAAGGCGGAAACTCCATCAACGGGAACCAAGGCAAAGTGCCTTGGTTCCAGCCGGACTGACCCCGACCCGTGCGCCCTGAGTTCCCGGGGAAGCGCCTCGACTCCCCCACAGGTGTGTGAGTAATTCTTGCGTCTCCGCGGACCCCAAGCTGCCCCAGGGAAGGCGGAAACTCCATCAGCGGGAACCAAGGCAAAGTGCCTTGGTTCCAGCCAGACTGACCCGACCCGTGCGCCCTGAGTTCCCGGGAAGCGCCTCGACTCCCCCACAGGTGTGTGAGTAATTCTTGCGTCTCCGCGGACCCCAAGCTGCCCCAGGGAAGGCGGAAACTCCATCAGCGGGAACCAAGGCAAAGTGCCTTGGTTCCAGCCCGGACTGACCCGACCCGTGCGCCCTGGGTTCCCGGGGAAGCGCCTCGACTCCCCCACGGTGTGTGAGTAATTCTTTTTTCCCCACCGACCCCAGCTGCCCCAGGGAAGGCGGAAACTCCATCAGCGGGAACCAAGGCAAAGTGCCTTGGTTCCAGCCAGGTGACCCGACCCGTGCGCCCTGAGTTCCCGGGGAAGCGCCTCGGCTCCCCCACAGGTGTGTGAGTAATTCTTGCGTCTCCGCGGACCCCAAGCTGCCCCAGGGAAGGCGGAAACTCCATCAGCGGGAACCAAGGCAAAGTGCCTTGGTTCCAGCCCGGACTGACCCGACCCGTGCGCCCTGAGTTCCCGGGAAGCGCCTCGACTCCCCCACAGGTGTGTGAGTAATTCTTGCGTCTCCAGCGGACCCCAAGCTGCCCCAGGGAAGGCGGAAACTCCATCAGCGGGAACCAAGGCAAAGTGCCTTGGTTCCAGCCCGGACTGACCCGACCCGTGCGCCCTGAGTTCCCGGGGAAGCGCCTCGACTCCCCCACAGGTGTGTGGGTAATTCTTGCGTCTCCACGGACCCCAAGCTGCCCCAGGGAAGGCGGAAACTCCATCGCGGGAACCAAGGCAAAGTGCCTTGGTTCCAGCCAACTGACCCGACCCGTGCGCCCTGAGTTCCCGGGAAGCGCCTCGACTCCCCCACAGGTGTGTGGTAATTCTTGGGTCCCCGGCCCCCAAGCTGCCCCAGGGAAGGCGGAAACTCCATCAGCGGGAACCAAGGCAAAGTGCCTTGGTTCCAGCCGGACTGACCCCGACCCGTGCGCCCTGAGTTCCCGGGAAGCGCCTCGACTCCCCCACAGGTGTGTGAGTAATTCTTGCGTCTCCGCGGACCCCAAGCTGCCCCAGGGAAGGCGGAAACTCCATCAGCGGGAACCAAGGCAAAGTGCCTTGGTTCCAGCCCGACTGACCCGACCCGTGCGCCCTGAGTTCCCGGGAAGCGCCTCGACTCCCCCACAGGTGTGTGAGTAATTCTTGCGTCTCCGCGGACCCCAAGCTGCCCCAGGGAAGGCGGAAACTCCATCAGCGGGAACCAAGGCAAAGTGCCTTGGTTCCAGCCCGGACTGACCCGACCCGTGCGCCCTGAGTTCCCGGGAAGCGCCTCGACTCCCCCCACAGGTGTGTGAGTAATTCTTGCGTCTCCGCGGACCCCAAGCTGCCCCAGGGAAGGCGGAAACTCCATCAGCGGGAACCAAGGCAAAGTGCCTTGGTTCCAGCCGGACTGACCCCGACCCGTGCGCCCTGAGTTCCCGGGAAGCGCCTCGACTCCCCCCACAGGTGTGTGGCCCCCCCAGCTGCCCCAGGGAAGGCGGAAACTCCATCAGCGGGAACCAAGGCAAAGTGCCTTGGTTCCAGCCGGACTGACCCGACCCGTGCGCCCTGAGTTCCCGGGAAGCGCCTCGACTCCCCCCACAGGTGTGTGAGTAATTCTTGCGTCTCCGCGGACCCCAAGCTGCCCCAGGGAAGGCGGAAACTCCATCAGCGGGAACCAAGGCAAAGTGCCTTGGTTCCAGCCAGCTGACCCCGACCCGTGCGCCCTGAGTTCCCGGGGAAGCGCCTCGACTCCCCCACAGGTGTGTGGTAATTCTTGCGTCTCCGCGGACCCCAAGCTGCCCCAGGGAAGGCGGAAACTCCATCAGCGGGAACCAAGGCAAAGTGCCTTGGTTCCAGCCGGACTGACCCGACCCGTGCGCCCTGAGTTCCCGGGAAGCGCCTCGACTCCCCCCACAGGTGTGTGAGTAATTCTTGCGTCTCCAGCGGACCCCAAGCTGCCCCAGGGAAGGCGGAAACTCCATCAGCGGGAACCAAGGCAAAGTGCCTTGGTTCCAGCCCGGACTGACCCCGACCCGTGCGCCCTGAGTTCCCGGGAAGCGCCTCGACTCCCCCCACAGGTGTGGAGTATCTTGCGTCTCCGCCCCAAGCTGCCCCAGGGAAGGCGGAAACTCCATCAACGGGAACCAAGGCAAAGTGCCTTGGTTCCAGCCCGGACTGACCCCGACCCGTGCGCCCTGAGTTCCCGGGAAGCGCCTCGACTCCCCCCACAGGTGTGTGAGTAATTCTTGCGTCTCCGCGGACCCCAAGCTGCCCCAGGGAAGGCGGAAACTCCATCAGCGGGAACCAAGGCAAAGTGCCTTGGTTCCAGCCGGACTGACCCCGACCCGTGCGCCCTGAGTTCCCGGGGAAGCGCCTCGACTCCCCACAGGTTCCCCAAGCTGCCCCAGGGAAGGCGGAAACTCCATCAGCGGGAACCAAGGCAAAGTGCCTTGGTTCCAGCCCGGACTGACCCGACCCGTGCGCCCTGAGTTCCCGGGGAAGCGCCTCGACTCCCCCACAGGTGTGTGGTAATTCTTGCGTCTCCGCGGACCCCAAGCTGCCCCAGGGAAGGCGGAAACTCCATCAACGGGAACCAAGGCAAAGTGCCTTGGTTCCAGACTGACCCGACCCGTGCGCCCTGAGTTCCCGGGAAGCGCCTCGACTCCCCCACAGGTGTGTGAGTAATTCTTGCGTCTCCGCGGACCCCAAGCTGCCCCAGGGAAGGCGGAAACTCCATCAACGGGAACCAAGGCAAAGTGCCTTGGTTCCAGCCCGGACTGACCCGACCCGTGCGCCCTGAGTTCCCGGGAAGCGCCTCGACTCCCCCACAGGTGTGTGAGTAATTCTTGCGTCTCCGCGGACCCCCAAGCTGCCCCAGGGAAGGCGGAAACTCCATCAACGGGAACCAAGGCAAAGTGCCTTGGTTCCAGCCGAACTGACCCGACCCGTGCGCCCTGAGTTCCCGGGAAGCGCCTCGACTCCCCACAAGCTGCCCCAGGGAAGGCGGAAACTCCATCAGCGGGAACCAAGGCAAAGTGCCTTGGTTCCAGCCCAGACTGACCCCGACCCGTGCGCCCTGAGTTCCCGGGGAAGCGCCTCGACTCCCCCACAGGTGTGTGGTAATTCTTGCGTCTCCCAGCGGACCCCAAGCTGCCCCAGGGAAGGCGGAAACTCCATCAACGGGAACCAAGGCAAAGTGCCTTGGTTCCAGCCCGGACTGACCCGACCCGTGCGCCCTGAGTTCCCGGGAAGCGCCTCGACTCCCCCACAGGTGTGTGAGTAATTCTTGCGTCTCCGCGGACCCCAAGCTGCCCCAGGGAAGGCGGAAACTCCATCAGCGGGAACCAAGGCAAAGTGCCTTGGTTCCAGCCGAGCTGACCCCGACCCGTGCGCCCTGAGTTCCCGGGGAAGCGCCTCGACTCCCCCACAGGTGTGTGAGTAATTCTTGCGTCTCCGCGGACCCCAAGCTGCCCCAGGGAAGGCGGAAACTCCATCAGCGGGAACCAAGGCAAAGTGCCTTGGTTCCAGCCCGGACTGACCCGACCCGTGCGCCCTGAGTTCCCGGGGAAGCGCCTCGACTCCCCCACGAGCTGCCCCAGGGAAGGCGGAAACTCCATCAACGGGAACCAAGGCAAAGTGCCTTGGTTCCAGCCGGACTGACCCGACCCGTGCGCCCTGAGTTCCCGGGGAAGCGCCTCGACTCCCCCACAGGTGTGTGAGTAATTCTTGCGTCTCCGCGGACCCCAAGCTGCCCCAGGGAAGGCGGAAACTCCATCAGCGGGAACCAAGGCAAAGTGCCTTGGTTTCCAGCCGGACTGACCCCGACCCGTGCGCCCTGAGTTCCCGGGAAGCGCCTCGACTCCCCCACAGGTGTGTGAGTAATTCTTGCGTCTCCAGCGGACCCCAAGCTGCCCCAGGGAAGGCGGAAACTCCATCAGCGGGAACCAAGGCAAAGTGCCTTGGTTCCAGCCCGGACTGACCCGACCCGTGCGCCCTGAGTTCCCGGGAAGCGCCTCGACTCCCCCACAGGTGTGTGAGTAATTCTTGCGTCTCCGCGGACCCCAAGCTGCCCCAGGGAAGGCGGAAACTCCATCAGCGGGAACCAAGGCAAAGTGCCTTGGTTCCAGCCGGACTGACCCCGACCCGTGCGCCCTGAGTTCCCGGGAAGCGCCTCGACTCCCCCACAGCTGCCCCAGGGAAGGCGGAAACTCCATCAGCGGGAACCAAGGCAAAGTGCCTTGGTTCCAGCCCGGACTGACCCCGACCCGTGCGCCCTGAGTTCCCGGGGAAGCGCCTCGACTCCCCCACAGGTGTGTGAGTAATTCTTGCGTCTCCGCGGACCCCAAGCTGCCCCAGGGAAGGCGGAAACTCCATCAGCGGGAACCAAGGCAAAGTGCCTTGGTTCCAGCCCGGACTGACCCGACCCGTGCGCCCTGAGTTCCCGGGAAGCGCCTCGACTCCCCCACAGGTGTGTGAGTAATTCTTGCGTCTCCCGCGGACCCCAAGCTGCCCCAGGGAAGGCGGAAACTCCATCAACGGGAACCAAGGCAAAGTGCCTTGGTTCCAGCCCGACTGACCCGACCCGTGCGCCCTGAGTTCCCGGGAAGCGCCTCGACTCCCCCACAGGTGTGTGAGTAATTCTTGCGTCTCCGCGGACCCCAAGCTGCCCCAGGGAAGGCGGAAACTCCATCAGCGGGAACCAAGGCAAAGTGCCTTGGTTCCAGCCGGACTGACCCGACCCGTGCGCCCTGAGTTCCCGGGGAAGCGCCTCGACTCCCCACAGGTGTGTGGTCCCAGCTGCCCCAGGGAAGGCGGAAACTCCATCAGCGGGAACCAAGGCAAAGTGCCTTGGTTCCAGCCCGGACTGACCCGACCCGTGCGCCCTGAGTTCCCGGGAAGCGCCTCGACTCCCCCACAGGTGTGTGAGTAATTCTTGCGTCTCCGCGGACCCCAAGCTGCCCCAGGGAAGGCGGAAACTCCATCAACGGGAACCAAGGCAAAGTGCCTTGGTTCCAGCCGGACTGACCCCGACCCGTGCGCCCTGAGTTCCCGGGAAGCGCCTCGACTCCCCCACAGGTGTGTGGTAATTCTTGCGTCTCCAGCGGACCCCAAGCTGCCCCAGGGAAGGCGGAAACTCCATCAGCGGGAACCAAGGCAAAGTGCCTTGGTTCCAGCCCGGACTGACCCCGACCCGTGCGCCCTGAGTTCCCGGGAGCGCCTCGACTCCCCACCAAGCTGCCCCAGGGAAGGCGGAAACTCCATCAGCGGGAACCAAGGCAAAGTGCCTTGGTTCCAGCCAGACTGACCCCGACCCGTGCGCCCTGAGTTCCCGGGAAGCGCCTCGACTCCCCCCACAGGTGTGTGAGTAATTCTTGCGTCTCCGCGGACCCCAAGCTGCCCCAGGGAAGGCGGAAACTCCATCAGCGGGAACCAAGGCAAAGTGCCTTGGTTCCAGCCCGGACTGACCCGACCCGTGCGCCCTGAGTTCCCGGGAAGCGCCTCGACTCCCCCACAGGTGTGTGAGTAATTCTTGCGTCTCCAGCGGACCCCAAGCTGCCCCAGGGAAGGCGGAAACTCCATCAGCGGGAACCAAGGCAAAGTGCCTTGGTTCCAGCCCGGACTGACCCGACCCGTGCGCCCTGAGTTCCCGGGAAGCGCCTCGACTCCCCCACAGGTGTGTGGTAATTCTTGCGTCTCCGCGGACCCCAAGCTGCCCCAGGGGAAGGCGGAAACTCCATCAGCGGGAACCAAGGCAAAGTGCCTTGGTTCCAGCCCGGACCTGACCCGACCCGTGCGCCCTGGGTTCCCGGGGAAGCGCCTCGACTCCCCCACAGGTGTGTGAGTAATTCTTGCGCCCCCCCGGACCCAAGCTGCCCCAGGGGAGGCGGAAACTCCATCAGCGGGAACCAAGGCAAAGTGCCTTGGTTCCAGCCGGACTGACCCCGACCCGTGCGCCCTGAGTTCCCGGGAAGCGCCTCGACTCCCCCACAGGTGTGTGGGTAATTCTTGCGTCTCCGCGGACCCCAAGCTGCCCCAGGGAAGGCGGAAACTCCATCAGCGGGAACCAAGGCAAAGTGCCTTGGTTCCAGCCAGGACTGACCCCGACCCGTGCGCCCTGAGTTCCCGGGGAAGCGCCTCGACTCCCCCACAGGTGTGTGGTAATTCTTGCGTCTCCGCGGACCCCAAGCTGCCCCAGGGAAGGCGGAAACTCCATCAGCGGGAACCAAGGCAAAGTGCCTTGGTTCCAGCCCGGACTGACCCGACCCGTGCGCCCTGAGTTCCCGGGGAAGCGCCTCGACTCCCCCACAGGTGTGTGAGTAATTCTTGCGTCTCCGCGGACCCCAAGCTGCCCCAGGGAAGGCGGAAACTCCATCAGCGGGAACCAAGGCAAAGTGCCTTGGTTCCAGCCAGACTGACCCCGACCCGTGCGCCCTGAGTTCCCGGGAAGCGCCTCGACTCCCCCACAGGTGTGTGGTAATTCTTGCGTCTCCGCGGACCCCAAGCTGCCCCAGGGAAGGCGGAAACTCCATCAGCGGGAACCAAGGCAAAGTGCCTTGGTTCCAGCCCAGGACTGACCCCGACCCGTGCGCCCTGAGTTCCCGGGAAGCGCCTCGACTCCCCCACAGGTGTGTGAGTAATTCTTGCGTCTCCGCGGACCCCAAGCTGCCCCAGGGAAGGCGGAAACTCCATCAGCGGGAACCAAGGCAAAGTGCCTTGGTTTCCAGCCCGGACTGACCCGACCCGTGCGCCCTGAGTTCCCGGGGAAGCGCCTCGACTCCCCCACAGGTGTGTGAGTAATTCTTGCGTCTCCGCGGCCCCAAGCTGCCCCAGGGAAGGCGGAAACTCCATCAGCGGGAACCAAGGCAAAGTGCCTTGGTTCCAGCCCGAACTTGACCCCGACCCGTGCGCCCTGAGTTCCCGGGAAGCGCCTCGACTCCCCCACAGGTGTGTGAGTAATTCTTGCGTCTCCGCGGACCCCAAGCTGCCCCAGGGAAGGCGGAAACTCCATCAGCGGGAACCAAGGCAAAGTGCCTTGGTTCCAGCCCGGACTGACCCGACCCGTGCGCCCTGAGTTCCCGGGAAGCGCCTCGACTCCCCCACAGGTGTGTGAGTAATTCTTGCGTCTCCGCGGACCCCAAGCTGCCCCAGGGAAGGCGGAAACTCCATCAGCGGGAACCAAGGCAAAGTGCCTTGGTTCCAGCCAGACTGACCCGACCCGTGCGCCCTGAGTTCCCGGGGAAGCGCCTCGACTCCCCCACAGGTGTGTGGGTAATTCTTGCGTCTCCACCGGCCCCAAGCTGCCCCAGGGAAGGCGGAAACTCCATCAAGCGGGAACCAAGGCAAAGTGCCTTGGTTCCAGCCCGGACTGACCCCGACCCGTGCGCCCTGAGTTCCCGGGAAGCGCCTCGACTCCCCCACAGGTGTGTGAGTAATTCTTGCGTCTCCAGCGGACCCCAAGCTGCCCCAGGGAAGGCGGAAACTCCATCAGCGGGAACCAAGGCAAAGTGCCTTGGTTCCAGCCGACTGACCCCGACCCGTGCGCCCTGAGTTCCCGGGAAGCGCCTCGACTCCCCACAGGTGGCAGCTGCCCCAGGGAAGGCGGAAACTCCATCAGCGGGAACCAAGGCAAAGTGCCTTGGTTCCAGCCGGACTGACCCCGACCCGTGCGCCCTGAGTTCCCGGGGAAGCGCCTCGACTCCCCCCACAGGTGTGTGAGTAATTCTTGCGTCTCCGCGGACCCCAAGCTGCCCCAGGGAAGGCGGAAACTCCATCAGCGGGAACCAAGGCAAAGTGCCTTGGTTCCAGCCAGCTGACCCGACCCGTGCGCCCTGAGTTCCCGGGGAAGCGCCTCGACTCCCCCACAGGTGTGAGCTGCCCCAGGGAAGGCGGAAACTCCATCAGCGGGAACCAAGGCAAAGTGCCTTGGTTCCAGCCGGACTGACCCCGACCCGTGCGCCCTGAGTTCCCGGGGAAGCGCCTCGACTCCCCCACAGGTGTGTGGGTAATTCTTGCGTCTCCGCGGACCCCAAGCTGCCCCAGGGAAGGCGGAAACTCCATCAGCGGGAACCAAGGCAAAGTGCCTTGGTTCCAGCCGGACTTGACCCCGACCCGTGCGCCCTGAGTTCCCGGGAAACGCCTCGACTCCCCCACAGGTGTGTGGTAATTCTTGCGTCTCCGCGGACCCCAAGCTGCCCCAGGGAAGGCGGAAACTCCATCAACGGGAACCAAGGCAAAGTGCCTTGGTTCCAGCCAGGACTGACCCCGACCCGTGCGCCCTGAGTTCCCGGGAAGCGCCTCGACTCCCCCCACAGGTGTGTGAGTAATTCTTGCGTCTCCGCGGACCCCAAGCTGCCCCAGGGAAGGCGGAAACTCCATCAGCGGGAACCAAGGCAAAGTGCCTTGGTTCCAGCCCGGACTGACCCGACCCGTGCGCCCTGAGTTCCCGGGAAGCGCCTCGACTCCCCCACAGGTGTGTGGGTAATTCTTGCGTCTCCGCGGACCCCAAGCTGCCCCAGGGAAGGCGGAAACTCCATCAACGGGAACCAAGGCAAAGTGCCTTGGTTCCAGCCAGACTGACCCGACCCGTGCGCCCTGAGTTCCCGGGAAGCGCCTCGACTCCCCCACAGGGTGTGGAATTCTTGTCCCCCCGAGCTGCCCCAGGGAAGGCGGAAACTCCATCAGCGGGAACCAAGGCAAAGTGCCTTGGTTCCAGCCCGGACTGACCCCGACCCGTGCGCCCTGAGTTCCCCCGGGAGCGCCTCGACTCCCCCACAGGTGTGTGAGTAATTCTTGCGTCTCCGCGGACCCCAAGCTGCCCCAGGGAAGGCGGAAACTCCATCAGCGGGAACCAAGGCAAAGTGCCTTGGTTCCAGCCAGACTGACCCGACCCGTGCGCCCTGAGTTCCCGGGAAGCGCCTCGACTCCCCCACAGGTGTGTGAGTAATTCTTGCGTCTCCGCGGACCCCAAGCTGCCCCAGGGAAGGCGGAAACTCCATCAACGGGAACCAAGGCAAAGTGCCTTGGTTCCAGCCAGGACTGACCCGACCCGTGCGCCCTGAGTTCCCGGGAAGCGCCTCGACTCCCCCCACAGGTGTGTGAGTAATTCTTGCGTCTCCGCGGACCCCAAGCTGCCCCAGGGAAGGCGGAAACTCCATCAACGGGAACCAAGGCAAAGTGCCTTGGTTCCAGCCAGCTGACCCGACCCGTGCGCCCTGAGTTCCCGGGGAAGCGCCTCGACTCCCCCACAGGTGTGTGGTAATTCTTGCGTCTCCGCGGACCCCAAGCTGCCCCAGGGAAGGCGGAAACTCCATCAACGGGAACCAAGGCAAAGTGCCTTGGTTCCAGCCCAGACTGACCCGACCCGTGCGCCCTGAGTTCCCGGGAAGCGCCTCGACTCCCCCCCCACAGCTGCCCCAGGGAAGGCGGAAACTCCATCAACGGGAACCAAGGCAAAGTGCCTTGGTTCCAGCCCGGACTGACCCCGACCCGTGCGCCCTGAGTTCCCGGGAAGCGCCTCGACTCCCCCACAGGTGTGTGAGTAATTCTTGCGTCTCCGCGGACCCCAAGCTGCCCCAGGGAAGGCGGAAACTCCATCAGCGGGAACCAAGGCAAAGTGCCTTGGTTTCCAGCCCGGACTGACCCCGACCCGTGCGCCCTGAGTTCCCGGGGAAGCGCCTCGACTCCCCCACAGGTGTGTGAGTAATTCTTGCGTCTCCGCGGACCCCAAGCTGCCCCAGGGAAGGCGGAAACTCCATCAACGGGAACCAAGGCAAAGTGCCTTGGTTTCCAGCCAGACTGACCCCGACCCGTGCGCCCTGAGTTCCCGGGAAGCGCCTCGACTCCCCACAGGTGTGGATTCTTCCCAGCTGCCCCAGGGAAGGCGGAAACTCCATCAGCGGGAACCAAGGCAAAGTGCCTTGGTTCCAGCCAGGACTGACCCCGACCCGTGCGCCCTGAGTTCCCGGGGAAGCGCCTCGACTCCCCCACAGGTGTGTGAGTAATTCTTGCGTCTCCGCGGACCCCAAGCTGCCCCAGGGAAGGCGGAAACTCCATCAGCGGGAACCAAGGCAAAGTGCCTTGGTTCCAGCCCGACTGACCCGACCCGTGCGCCCTGAGTTCCCGGGAAGCGCCTCGACTCCCCCACAGGTGTGTGAGTAATTCTTGCGTCTCCGCGGACCCCAAGCTGCCCCAGGGAAGGCGGAAACTCCATCAGCGGGAACCAAGGCAAAGTGCCTTGGTTCCAGCCGGACTGACCCCGACCCGTGCGCCCTGAGTTCCCGGGGAAGCGCCTCGACTCCCCCACAGGTGTGTGGTAATTCTTGCGTCTCCGCGGACCCCAAGCTGCCCCAGGGAAGGCGGAAACTCCATCAGCGGGAACCAAGGCAAAGTGCCTTGGTTCCAGCCGGACTGACCCGACCCGTGCGCCCTGAGTTCCCGGGAAGCGCCTCGACTCCCCAACAAGCTGCCCCAGGGAAGGCGGAAACTCCATCAGCGGGAACCAAGGCAAAGTGCCTTGGTTCCAGCCGGACTGACCCCGACCCGTGCGCCCTGAGTTCCCGGGAAGCGCCTCGACTCCCCCACAGGTGTGTGAGTAATTCTTGCGTCTCCGCGGACCCCAAGCTGCCCCAGGGAAGGCGGAAACTCCATCAGCGGGAACCAAGGCAAAGTGCCTTGGTTCCAGCCGGCTGACCCCGACCCGTGCGCCCTGAGTTCCCGGGAAGCGCCTCGACTCCCCACAGCTGCCCCAGGGAAGGCGGAAACTCCATCAGCGGGAACCAAGGCAAAGTGCCTTGGTTTCCAGCCCGGACTGACCCGACCCGTGCGCCCTGAGTTCCCGGGGAAGCGCCTCGACTCCCCCACAGGTGTGTGAGTAATTCTTGCGTCTCCGCGGACCCCAAGCTGCCCCAGGGAAGGCGGAAACTCCATCAGCGGGAACCAAGGCAAAGTGCCTTGGTTCCAGCCAGCTGACCCCGACCCGTGCGCCCTGAGTTCCCGGGGAAGCGCCTCGACTCCCCCACAGGTGTGTGGTAATTCTTGCGTCTCCGCGGACCCCAAGCTGCCCCAGGGAAGGCGGAAACTCCATCAGCGGGAACCAAGGCAAAGTGCCTTGGTTCCAGCCCGGACTGACCCCGACCCGTGCGCCCTGAGTTCCCGGGAAGCGCCTCGACTCCCCCACAGGTGTGTGAGTAATTCTTGCGTCTCCGCGGACCCCAAGCTGCCCCAGGGAAGGCGGAAACTCCATCAACGGGAACCAAGGCAAAGTGCCTTGGTTCCAGCCAAAACCCGACCCGTGCGCCCTGAGTTCCCGGGAGCGCCTCGACTCCCCCACAGCTGCCCCAGGGAAGGCGGAAACTCCATCAGCGGGAACCAAGGCAAAGGCCTTGGTTCCAGCCCGGCTGACCCGACCCGTGCGCCCTGAGTTCCCGGGAAGCGCCTCGACTCCCCCACTAGCTGCCCCAGGGAAGGCGGAAACTCCATCAGCGGGAACCAAGGCAAAGTGCCTTGGTTCCAGCCGGACTGACCCCGACCCGTGCGCCCTGAGTTCCCGGGAAGCGCCTCGACTCCCCCACAGCTGCCCCAGGGAAGGCGGAAACTCCATCAGCGGGAACCAAGGCAAAGTGCCTTGGTTCCAGCCCGGACTGACCCGACCCGTGCGCCCTGAGTTCCCGGGAAGCGCCTCGACTCCCCCACAGGTGTGTGGTAATTCTTGCGTCTCCGCGGACCCCAAGCTGCCCCAGGGAAGGCGGAAACTCCATCAGCGGGAACCAAGGCAAAGTGCCTTGGTTCCAGCCGGACTGACCCCGACCCGTGCGCCCTGAGTTCCCGGGAAGCGCCTCGACTCCCCCACAGGTGTGTGAGTAATTCTTGCGTCTCCGCGGACCCCAAGCTGCCCCAGGGAAGGCGGAAACTCCATCAGCGGGAACCAAGGCAAAGTGCCTTGGTTCCAGCCCAGGACTGACCCCGACCCGTGCGCCCTGAGTTCCCGGGGAAGCGCCTCGACTCCCCCACAGGTGTGTGGTAATTCTTGCGTCTCCGCGGACCCCAAGCTGCCCCAGGGAAGGCGGAAACTCCATCAGCGGGAACCAAGGCAAAGTGCCTTGGTTCCAGCCCAACTGACCCGACCCGTGCGCCCTGAGTTCCCGGGGAAGCGCCTCGACTCCCCCACAGGTGTGTAAGTTTCTTGCGTCCCCCCCAGCTGCCCCAGGGAAGGCGGAAACTCCATCAGCGGGAACCAAGGCAAAGTGCCTTGGTTCCAGCCCGCTGACCCGACCCGTGCGCCCTGAGTTCCCGGGGAAGCGCCTCGACTCCCCCACAGGTGTGTGAGTAATTCTTGCGTCTCCGCGGACCCCAAGCTGCCCCAGGGAGAGGCGGAAACTCCATCAGCGGGAACCAAGGCAAAGTGCCTTGGTTCCAGCCGAGACTGACCCGACCCGTGCGCCCTGAGTTCCCGGGAAGCGCCTCGACTCCCCCACAGGTGTGTGAGTAATTCTTGCGTCTCCGCGGACCCCAAGCTGCCCCAGGGAAGGCGGAAACTCCATCAGCGGGAACCAAGGCAAAGTGCCTTGGTTCCAGCCAGACTGACCCCGACCCGTGCGCCCTGAGTTCCCGGGAAGCGCCTCGACTCCCCCACAGGTGTGTGGTAATTCTTGCGTCTCCGCGGACCCCAAGCTGCCCCAGGGAAGGCGGAAACTCCATCAGCGGGAACCAAGGCAAAGTGCCTTGGTTCCAGCCGGCTGACCCGACCCGTGCGCCCTGAGTTCCCGGGAAGCGCCTCGACTCCCCCCACAGGTGTGTGGTAATTCTTGCGTCTCCGCGGACCCCAAGCTGCCCCAGGGAAGGCGGAAACTCCATCAGCGGGAACCAAGGCAAAGTGCCTTGGTTTCCAGCCCGGACTGACCCGACCCGTGCGCCCTGAGTTCCCGGGGAAGCGCCTCGACTCCCCCCACAGGTGTGTGGTAATTCTTGCGTCTCCGCGGACCCCAAGCTGCCCCAGGGAAGGCGGAAACTCCATCAGCGGGAACCAAGGCAAAGTGCCTTGGTTCCAGCCCGGACTGACCCGACCCGTGCGCCCTGAGTTCCCGGGGAAGCGCCTCGACTCCCCCACAGGTGTGTGAGTAATTCTTGCGTCTCCGCGGACCCCAAGCTGCCCCAGGGAAGGCGGAAACTCCATCAGCGGGAACCAAGGCAAAGTGCCTTGGTTCCAGCCAGACTGACCCCGACCCGTGCGCCCTGAGTTCCCGGGAAGCGCCTCGACTCCCCCACGTGTGTGGTAATTTTTGGCCCGGACCCCAAGCTGCCCCAGGGAAGGCGGAAACTCCATCAGCGGGAACCAAGGCAAAGTGCCTTGGTTCCAGCCGGACTGACCCGACCCGTGCGCCCTGAGTTCCCGGGGAAGCGCCTCGACTCCCCCACAGGTGTGTGAGTAATTCTTGCGTCTCCGCGGACCCCAAGCTGCCCCAGGGAAGGCGGAAACTCCATCAGCGGGAACCAAGGCAAAGTGCCTTGGTTCCAGCCGAACTGACCCCGACCCGTGCGCCCTGAGTTCCCGGGAAGCGCCTCGACTCCCCCAACAGCTGCCCCAGGGAAGGCGGAAACTCCATCAGCGGGAACCAAGGCAAAGTGCCTTGGTTCCAGCCCGGACTGACCCCGACCCGTGCGCCCTGAGTTCCCGGGAAGCGCCTCGACTCCCCCACAGGTGTGTGAGTAATTCTTGCGTCTCCAGCGGACCCCAAGCT
Source organism: Cryptotis parvus (assembly GCA_021461705.1). Classification (NCBI taxonomy): domain Eukaryota; kingdom Metazoa; phylum Chordata; class Mammalia; order Eulipotyphla; family Soricidae; genus Cryptotis; species Cryptotis parvus. Next base: position 25,222 of record JAJIBD010005973.1, read on the forward strand.
GCCCCAGGGAAGGCGGAAACTCCATCAACGGGAACCAAGGCAAAGTGCCTTGGTTCCAGCCAGACTGACCCCGACCCGTGCGCCCTGAGTTCCCGGGAAGCGCCTCGACTCCCCACAGGTGTGTGAGTAATTTTTTTTTTTCCCCCCCCCCCAGCTGCCCCAGGGAAGGCGGAAACTCCATCAGCGGGAACCAAGGCAAAGTGCCTTGGTTCCAGCCCGAACTGACCCGACCCGTGCGCCCTGAGTTCCCGGGAAGCGCCTCGACTCCCCCACAGGTGTGTGGGTAATTCTTGCGTCTCCGCGGACCCCAAGCTGCCCCAGGGAAGGCGGAAACTCCATCAGCGGGAACCAAGGCAAAGTGCCTTGGTTCCAGCCGGACTGACCCCGACCCGTGCGCCCTGAGTTCCCCGGGAAGCGCCTCGACTCCCCCACAGGTGTGTGAGTAATTCTTGCGTCTCCGCGGACCCCAAGCTGCCCCAGGGAAGGCGGAAACTCCATCAACGGGAACCAAGGCAAAGTGCCTTGGTTTCCAGCCCGAACTGACCCGCGCCGTGCGCCCTGAGTTCCCGGGAAGCGCCTCGACTCCCCCACAGGTGTGTGAGTAATTCTTGCGTCTCCGCGGACCCCAAGCTGCCCCAGGGAAGGCGGAAACTCCATCAACGGGAACCAAGGCAAAGTGCCTTGGTTCCAGCCCGGACTGACCCCGACCCGTGCGCCCTGAGTTCCCGGGAAGCGCCTCGACTCCCCACACGTGTGTGAGTTTTTTTCCCCCGGGCAGCTGCCCCAGGGAAGGCGGAAACTCCATCAGCGGGAACCAAGGCAAAGTGCCTTGGTTCCAGCCCGGACTGACCCCGACCCGTGCGCCCTGAGTTCCCGGGGAAGCGCCTCGACTCCCCCCACAGGTGTGTGGTAATTCTTGCGTCTCCGCGGACCCCAAGCTGCCCCAGGGAAGGCGGAAACTCCATCAGCGGGAACCAAGGCAAAGTGCCTTGGTTCCAGCCCGGACTGACCCCGACCCGTGCGCCCTGAGTTCCCGGGAAGCGCCTCGACTCCCCCACAGGTGTGTGGTAATTCTTGCGTCTCCGCGGACCCCAAGCTGCCCCAGGGAAGGCGGAAACTCCATCAGCGGGAACCAAGGCAAAGTGCCTTGGTTCCAGCCCGGACTGACCCCGACCCGTGCGCCCTGAGTTCCCGGGGAAGCGCCTCGACTCCCCCACAGGTGTGTGAGTAATTCTTGCGTCTCCGCGGACCCCAAGCTGCCCCAGGGAAGGCGGAAACTCCATCAGCGGGAACCAAGGCAAAGTGCCTTGGTTCCAGCCCGGACTGACCCGACCCGTGCGCCCTGAGTTCCCGGGAAGCGCCTCGACTCCCCCACAGGTGTGTGAGTAATTCTTGCGTCTCCGCGGACCCCAAGCTGCCCCAGGGAAGGCGGAAACTCCATCAGCGGGAACCAAGGCAAAGTGCCTTGGTTCCAGCCCAGGTGACCCCGACCCGTGCGCCCTGAGTTCCCGGGAAGCGCCTCGACTCCCCACGTGTGCAGCTGCCCCAGGGAAGGCGGAAACTCCATCAGCGGGAACCAAGGCAAAGTGCCTTGGTTCCAGCCCGGACTGACCCGACCCGTGCGCCCTGAGTTCCCGGGGAAGCGCCTCGACTCCCCCACAGGTGTGTGAGTAATTCTTGCGTCTCCGCGGACCCCAAGCTGCCCCAGGGAAGGCGGAAACTCCATCAGCGGGAACCAAGGCAAAGTGCCTTGGTTCCAGCCGACTGACCCCGACCCGTGCGCCCTGAGTTCCCGGGAAGCGCCTCGACTCCCCCACAGGTGTGGGAAATTCTTGCCCAGCTGCCCCAGGGAAGGCGGAAACTCCATCAGCGGGAACCAAGGCAAAGTGCCTTGGTTCCAGCCCGGACTGACCCGACCCGTGCGCCCTGAGTTCCCGGGAAGCGCCTCGACTCCCCCACAGGTGTGTGGGTAATTCTTGCGTCTCCGCGGACCCCAAGCTGCCCCAGGGAAGGCGGAAACTCCATCAGCGGGAACCAAGGCAAAGTGCCTTGGTTCCAGCCGGAACTGACCCCGACCCGTGCGCCCTGAGTTCCCGGGAAGCGCCTCGACTCCCCCCACAGGTGTGTGAGTAATTCTTGCGTCTCCGCGGACCCCAAGCTGCCCCAGGGAAGGCGGAAACTCCATCAGCGGGAACCAAGGCAAAGTGCCTTGGTTTCCAGCCGGACTGACCCGACCCGTGCGCCCTGAGTTCCCGGGAAGCGCCTCGACTCCCCCACAGGTGTGTGAGTAATTCTTGCGTCTCCGCGGACCCCAAGCTGCCCCAGGGAAGGCGGAAACTCCATCAGCGGGAACCAAGGCAAAGTGCCTTGGTTCCAGCCGGACTGACCCGACCCGTGCGCCCTGAGTTCCCGGGAAGCGCCTCGACTCCCCCACAGGGTGTGGAGTAATTTTTTCCCCCCCCGAGCTGCCCCAGGGAAGGCGGAAACTCCATCAGCGGGAACCAAGGCAAAGTGCCTTGGTTCCAGCCGGACTGACCCCGACCCGTGCGCCCTGAGTTCCCGGGAAGCGCCTCGACTCCCCCACAGGTGTGTGAGTAATTCTTGCGTCTCCGCGGACCCCAAGCTGCCCCAGGGAAGGCGGAAACTCCATCAGCGGGAACCAAGGCAAAGTGCCTTGGTTCCAGCCGGACTGACCCGACCCGTGCGCCCTGAGTTCCCGGGGAAGCGCCTCGACTCCCCCCACAGGTGTGTGGTAATTCTTGCGTCTCCGCGGACCCCAAGCTGCCCCAGGGAAGGCGGAAACTCCATCAGCGGGAACCAAGGCAAAGTGCCTTGGTTCCAGCCCGGACTGACCCGACCCGTGCGCCCTGAGTTCCCGGGGAAGCGCCTCGACTCCCCCACAGGTGTGTGGGTAATTCTTGCGTCTCCGCGGACCCCAAGCTGCCCCAGGGAAGGCGGAAACTCCATCAGCGGGAACCAAGGCAAAGTGCCTTGGTTCCAGCCCAGGACTGACCCCGACCCGTGCGCCCTGAGTTCCCGGGAAGCGCCTCGACTCCCCCACAGGTGTGTGAGTAATTCTTGCGTCTCCGCGGACCCCAAGCTGCCCCAGGGAAGGCGGAAACTCCATCAGCGGGAACCAAGGCAAAGTGCCTTGGTTCCAGCCAGCTGACCCCGACCCGTGCGCCCTGAGTTCCCGGGAAGCGCCTCGACTCCCCACTAGCTGCCCCAGGGAAGGCGGAAACTCCATCAGCGGGAACCAAGGCAAAGTGCCTTGGTTCCAGCCCGGACTGACCCGACCCGTGCGCCCTGAGTTCCCGGGAAGCGCCTCGACTCCCCCACAGGTGTGTGGTAATTCTTGCGTCTCCGCGGACCCCAAGCTGCCCCAGGGAAGGCGGAAACTCCATCAGCGGGAACCAAGGCAAAGTGCCTTGGTTCCAGCCGACTGACCCCGACCCGTGCGCCCTGAGTTCCCGGGAAGCGCCTCGACTCCCCACGCAGCTGCCCCAGGGAAGGCGGAAACTCCATCAGCGGGAACCAAGGCAAAGTGCCTTGGTTCCAGCCGGACTGACCCGACCCGTGCGCCCTGAGTTCCCGGGAAGCGCCTCGACTCCCCCACAGGTGTGTGAGTAATTCTTGCGTCTCCGCGGACCCCAAGCTGCCCCAGGGGAAGGCGGAAACTCCATCAGCGGGAACCAAGGCAAAGTGCCTTGGTTTCCAGCCGGACTGACCCCGACCCGTGCGCCCTGAGTTCCCGGGGAAGCGCCTCGACTCCCCCACAGGTGTGTGGTAATTCTTGCGTCTCCGCGGACCCCAAGCTGCCCCAGGGAAGGCGGAAACTCCATCAGCGGGAACCAAGGCAAAGTGCCTTGGTTCCAGCCAGACTGACCCGACCCGTGCGCCCTGAGTTCCCGGGAAGCGCCTCGACTCCCCCACAGGTGTGTGGTAATTCTTGCGTCTCCGCGGACCCCAAGCTGCCCCAGGGAAGGCGGAAACTCCATCAGCGGGAACCAAGGCAAAGTGCCTTGGTTCCAGCCGGACTGACCCCGACCCGTGCGCCCTGAGTTCCCGGGAAGCGCCTCGACTCCCCACAGGTGTGGTTTTTTTTTTGGACCCAAGCTGCCCCAGGGAAGGCGGAAACTCCATCAGCGGGAACCAAGGCAAAGTGCCTTGGTTTCCAGCCCGGACTGACCCGACCCGTGCGCCCTGAGTTCCCGGGAAGCGCCTCGACTCCCCCCACAGGTGTGTGGGTAATTCTTGCGTCTCCGCGGACCCCAAGCTGCCCCAGGGGAAGGCGGAAACTCCATCAGCGGGAACCAAGGCAAAGTGCCTTGGTTCCAGCCAGGACTGACCCCGACCCGTGCGCCCTGAGTTCCCGGGAAGCGCCTCGACTCCCCCACAGGTGTGTGAGTAATTCTTGCGTCTCCGCGGACCCCAAGCTGCCCCAGGGAAGGCGGAAACTCCATCAACGGGAACCAAGGCAAAGTGCCTTGGTTCCAGCCCGGACTGACCCGACCCGTGCGCCCTGAGTTCCCCCGGGAAGCGCCTCGACTCCCCCCACAGGTGTGTGAGTAATTCTTGCGTCTCCGCGGACCCCAAGCTGCCCCCAGGGAAGGCGGAAACTCCATCAACGGGAACCAAGGCAAAGTGCCTTGGTTCCAGCCCGGACTGACCCCGACCCGTGCGCCCTGAGTTCCCGGGAAGCGCCTCGACTCCCCCACAGGTGTGTGAGTAATTCTTGCGTCTCCGCGGACCCCAAGCTGCCCCAGGGAAGGCGGAAACTCCATCAGCGGGAACCAAGGCAAAGTGCCTTGGTTCCAGCCAGACTGACCCGACCCGTGCGCCCTGAGTTCCCGGGAAGCGCCTCGACTCCCCACACAAGCTGCCCCAGGGAAGGCGGAAACTCCATCAGCGGGAACCAAGGCAAAGTGCCTTGGTTCCAGCCCGGACTGACCCCGACCCGTGCGCCCTGAGTTCCCGGGAAGCGCCTCGACTCCCCCACAGGTGTGTGAGTAATTCTTGCGTCTCCAGCGGACCCCAAGCTGCCCCAGGGAAGGCGGAAACTCCATCAACGGGAACCAAGGCAAAGTGCCTTGGTTCCAGCCAGCTGACCCCGACCCGTGCGCCCTGAGTTCCCGGGGAAGCGCCTCGACTCCCCCACAGGTGTGTGGTAATTCTTGCGTCTCCGCGGACCCCAAGCTGCCCCAGGGAAGGCGGAAACTCCATCAGCGGGAACCAAGGCAAAGTGCCTTGGTTCCAGCCAGACTGACCCGACCCGTGCGCCCTGAGTTCCCGGGAAGCGCCTCGACTCCCCCACAGGTGTGTGAGTAATTCTTGCGTCTCCGCGGACCCCAAGCTGCCCCAGGGAAGGCGGAAACTCCATCAGCGGGAACCAAGGCAAAGTGCCTTGGTTCCAGCCGGACTGACCCGACCCGTGCGCCCTGAGTTCCCGGGAAGCGCCTCGACTCCCCACAGCTGCCCCAGGGAAGGCGGAAACTCCATCAGCGGGAACCAAGGCAAAGTGCCTTGGTTCCAGCCGGACTGACCCGACCCGTGCGCCCTGAGTTCCCGGGAAGCGCCTCGACTCCCCCACAGGTGTGTGGGTAATTCTTGCGTCTCCGCGGACCCCAAGCTGCCCCAGGGAGAGGCGGAAACTCCATCAGCGGGAACCAAGGCAAAGTGCCTTGGTTCCAGCCGGACTGACCCGACCCGTGCGCCCTGAGTTCCCGGGAAGCGCCTCGACTCCCCACAGCTGCCCAGGAAGGCGGAAACTCCATCAGCGGGAACCAAGGCAAAGTGCCTTGGTTCCAGCGACTGACCCGCCCCGTGCGCCCTGAGTTCCCGGGGAAGCGCCTCGACTCCCCCCACAGGTGTGTGAGTAATTCTTGCGTCTCCGCGGACCCCAAGCTGCCCCAGGGAAGGCGGAAACTCCATCAGCGGGAACCAAGGCAAAGTGCCTTGGTTCCAGCCCAGACTGACCCCGACCCGTGCGCCCTGAGTTCCCCGGGAAGCGCCTCGACTCCCCCACAGGTGTGTGGTAATTCTTGCGTCTCCGCGGACCCCAAGCTGCCCCAGGGAAGGCGGAAACTCCATCAGCGGGAACCAAGGCAAAGTGCCTTGGTTCCAGCCCGGACTGACCCGACCCGTGCGCCCTGAGTTCCCCCGGGAAGCGCCTCGACTCCCCCACAGGTGTGTGAGTAATTCTTGCGTCTCCGCGGACCCCAAGCTGCCCCAGGGGAAGGCGGAAACTCCATCAACGGGAACCAAGGCAAAGTGCCTTGGTTCCAGCCCGGACTGACCCCGACCCGTGCGCCCTGAGTTCCCGGGAAGCGCCTCGACTCCCCCACAGGTGTGTGAGTTTTTTTTGCGCCTCCCCGGGCCCCAGCTGCCCCAGGGAAGGCGGAAACTCCATCAGCGGGAACCAAGGCAAAGTGCCTTGGTTCCAGCCGGACTGACCCGACCCGTGCGCCCTGAGTTCCCGGGAAGCGCCTCGACTCCCCACGGAGCTGCCCCAGGGAAGGCGGAAACTCCATCAACGGGAACCAAGGCAAAGTGCCTTGGTTCCAGCCGACTGACCCCCCGTGCGCCCTGAGTTCCCGGGAAGCGCCTCGACTCCCCCACAGCTGCCCCAGGGAAGGCGGAAACTCCATCAGCGGGAACCAAGGCAAAGTGCCTTGGTTCCAGCCCGGACTGACCCCGACCCGTGCGCCCTGAGTTCCCGGGAAGCGCCTCGACTCCCCCACAGGTGTGTGAGTAATTCTTGCGTCTCCGCGGACCCCAAGCTGCCCCAGGGAAGGCGGAAACTCCATCAACGGGAACCAAGGCAAAGTGCCTTGGTTCCAGCCGGACTGACCCGACCCGTGCGCCCTGAGTTCCCGGGAAGCGCCTCGACTCCCCCACAGGTGTGTGAGTAATTCTTGCGTCTCCGCGGACCCCAAGCTGCCCCAGGGAAGGCGGAAACTCCATCAGCGGGAACCAAGGCAAAGTGCCTTGGTTCCAGCCCGGACTGACCCCGACCCGTGCGCCCTGAGTTCCCGGGAGCGCCTCGACTCCCCCACAGCTGCCCCAGGGAAGGCGGAAACTCCATCAGCGGGAACCAAGGCAAAGTGCCTTGGTTCCAGCCCGGACTGACCCGACCCGTGCGCCCTGAGTTCCCGGGAAGCGCCTCGACTCCCCCCACAGGTGTGTGAGTAATTCTTGCGTCTCCGCGGACCCCAAGCTGCCCCAGGGAAGGCGGAAACTCCATCAGCGGGAACCAAGGCAAAGTGCCTTGGTTCCAGCCAGGACTGACCCCGACCCGTGCGCCCTGGAGTTCCCGGGAAGCGCCTCGACTCCCCCACAGGTGTGTGAGTAATTCTTGCGTCTCCGCGGACCCCAAGCTGCCCCAGGGGAAGGCGGAAACTCCATCAACGGGAACCAAGGCAAAGTGCCTTGGTTCCAGCCGGCTGACCCCGACCCGTGCGCCCTGAGTTCCCGGGAAGCGCCTCGACTCCCCCACAGGTGTGTGAGTAATTCTTGCGTCTCCGCGGACCCCAAGCTGCCCCAGGGAAGGCGGAAACTCCATCAGCGGGAACCAAGGCAAAGTGCCTTGGTTCCAGCCGGACTGACCCGACCCGTGCGCCCTGAGTTCCCGGGAAGCGCCTCGACTCCCCCACAGGTGTGTGAGTAATTCTTGCGTCTCCGCGGACCCCAAGCTGCCCCAGGGAAGGCGGAAACTCCATCAACGGGAACCAAGGCAAAGTGCCTTGGTTCCAGCCGGACTGACCCGACCCGTGCGCCCTGAGTTCCCGGGAAGCGCCTCGACTCCCCCACAGCTGCCCCAGGGAAGGCGGAAACTCCATCAGCGGGAACCAAGGCAAAGTGCCTTGGTTCCAGCCGGACTGACCCGACCCGTGCGCCCTGAGTTCCCGGGGAAGCGCCTCGACTCCCCCACAGGTGTGTGAGTAATTCTTGCGTCTCCGCGGACCCCAAGCTGCCCCAGGGAAGGCGGAAACTCCATCAGCGGGAACCAAGGCAAAGTGCCTTGGTTCCAGCCCGGACTGACCCCGACCCGTGCGCCCTGAGTTCCCGGGAAGCGCCTCGACTCCCCCACAGGTGTGTGAGTAATTCTTGCGTCTCCGCGGACCCCAAGCTGCCCCAGGGAAGGCGGAAACTCCATCAGCGGGAACCAAGGCAAAGTGCCTTGGTTCCAGCCGGACTGACCCGACCCGTGCGCCCTGAGTTCCCGGGGAAGCGCCTCGACTCCCCCACAGGTGTGTGGTAATTCTTGCGTCTCCGCGGACCCCAAGCTGCCCCAGGGAAGGCGGAAACTCCATCAGCGGGAACCAAGGCAAAGTGCCTTGGTTCCAGCCAGCTGACCCCGACCCGTGCGCCCTGAGTTCCCGGGAAGCGCCTCGACTCCCCCCCCACAGGTGTGTGGGTAATTCTTGCGTCTCCGCGGACCCCAAGCTGCCCCAGGGAAGGCGGAAACTCCATCAGCGGGAACCAAGGCAAAGTGCCTTGGTTCCAGCCCGGACTGACCCGACCCGTGCGCCCTGAGTTCCCGGGAAGCGCCTCGACTCCCCCACAGGTGTGTGGGTAATTCTTGCGTCTCCGCGGACCCCAAGCTGCCCCAGGGAAGGCGGAAACTCCATCAGCGGGAACCAAGGCAAAGTGCCTTGGTTCCAGCCCGGACTGACCCCGACCCGTGCGCCCTGAGTTCCCGGGAAGCGCCTCGACTCCCCCACAGGTGTGTGAGTAATTCTTGCGTCCCCCGCGGGCCCCCAGCTGCCCCAGGGAAGGCGGAAACTCCATCAGCGGGAACCAAGGCAAAGTGCCTTGGTTCCAGCCCGGACTGACCCGACCCGTGCGCCCTGAGTTCCCGGGAAGCGCCTCGACTCCCCCACAGGTGTGTGGGTAATTCTTGCGTCTCCGCGGACCCCAAGCTGCCCCAGGGAAGGCGGAAACTCCATCAACGGGAACCAAGGCAAAGTGCCTTGGTTCCAGCCGGACTGACCCCGACCCGTGCGCCCTGAGTTCCCGGGAAGCGCCTCGACTCCCCCACAGGTGTGTGAGTAATTCTTGCGTCTCCGGGGGACCCCAAGCTGCCCCAGGGAAGGCGGAAACTCCATCAGCGGGAACCAAGGCAAAGTGCCTTGGTTCCAGCCCGGACTGACCCGACCCGTGCGCCCTGAGTTCCCGGGAAGCGCCTCGACTCCCCCACAGGTGTGTGTGAATTCTTGCGTCTCCGCGGACCCCAAGCTGCCCCAGGGAAGGCGGAAACTCCATCAGCGGGAACCAAGGCAAAGTGCCTTGGTTCCAGCCCGGACTGACCCGACCCGTGCGCCCTGAGTTCCCGGGAAGCGCCTCGACTCCCCCACAGGTGTGTGAGTAATTCTTGCGTCTCCGCGGACCCCAAGCTGCCCCAGGGAAGGCGGAAACTCCATCAGCGGGAACCAAGGCAAAGTGCCTTGGTTTCCAGCCCAGCTGACCCCGACCCGTGCGCCCTGAGTTCCCGGGGAAGCGCCTCGACTCCCCCACAGGTGTGTGAGTAATTCTTGCGTCTCCGCGGACCCCAAGCTGCCCCAGGGAAGGCGGAAACTCCATCAGCGGGAACCAAGGCAAAGTGCCTTGGTTCCAGCCGGACTGACCCGACCCGTGCGCCCTGAGTTCCCGGGAAGCGCCTCGACTCCCCACAGGTGTGTGGTAATTCTTGCGTCCCCCCGGGCCCCAGCTGCCCCAGGGAAGGCGGAAACTCCATCAGCGGGAACCAAGGCAAAGTGCCTTGGTTCCAGCCAGTTGACCCCGACCCGTGCGCCCTGAGTTCCCGGGAAGCGCCTCGACTCCCCCACAGGTGTGTGGTAATTCTTGCGTCTCCGCGGACCCCAAGCTGCCCCAGGGAAGGCGGAAACTCCATCAGCGGGAACCAAGGCAAAGTGCCTTGGTTCCAGCCGGACTGACCCCGACCCGTGCGCCCTGAGTTCCCGGGGAAGCGCCTCGACTCCCCCACAGGTGTGTGAGTAATTCTTGCGTCTCCGCGGACCCCAAGCTGCCCCAGGGAAGGCGGAAACTCCATCAGCGGGAACCAAGGCAAAGTGCCTTGGTTCCAGCCGGACTGACCCCGACCCGTGCGCCCTGAGTTCCCGGGGAAGCGCCTCGACTCCCCCACAGGTGTGTGAGTAATTCTTGCGTCTCCGCGGACCCCAAGCTGCCCCAGGGAAGGCGGAAACTCCATCAAGCGGGAACCAAGGCAAAGTGCCTTGGTTTCCAGCCGGACTGACCCCGACCCGTGCGCCCTGAGTTCCCGGGAAGCGCCTCGACTCCCCCACAGGTGTGTGAGTAATTCTTGCGTCTCCGCGGACCCCAAGCTGCCCCAGGGAAGGCGGAAACTCCATCAGCGGGAACCAAGGCAAAGTGCCTTGGTTCCAGCCGGCTGACCCGACCCGTGCGCCCTGAGTTCCCGGGGAAGCGCCTCGACTCCCCCACAGGTGTGTGGGTAATTCTTGCGTCTCCGCGGACCCCAAGCTGCCCCAGGGAAGGCGGAAACTCCATCAGCGGGAACCAAGGCAAAGTGCCTTGGTTCCAGCCCGACTGACCCGACCCGTGCGCCCTGAGTTCCCGGGGAAGCGCCTCGACTCCCCCACAGGTGTGTGAGTAATTCTTGCGTCTCCGCGGACCCCAAGCTGCCCCAGGGGAAGGCGGAAACTCCATCAGCGGGAACCAAGGCAAAGTGCCTTGGTTCCAGCCCGGACTGACCCGACCCGTGCGCCCTGAGTTCCCGGGGAAGCGCCTCGACTCCCCCACAGGTGTGTGGGTAATTCTTGCGTCTCCGCGGACCCCAAGCTGCCCCAGGGAAGGCGGAAACTCCATCAGCGGGAACCAAGGCAAAGTGCCTTGGTTCCAGCCCGGACTGACCCGACCCGTGCGCCCTGAGTTCCCGGGAAGCGCCTCGACTCCCCACAGGTGGTGAGTAATCTTCCCCAAGCTGCCCCAGGGAAGGCGGAAACTCCATCAGCGGGAACCAAGGCAAAGTGCCTTGGTTCCAGCCGGACTGACCCCGACCCGTGCGCCCTGAGTTCCCGGGAAGCGCCTCGACTCCCCCACAGGTGTGTGAGTAATTCTTGCGTCTCCAGCGGACCCCAAGCTGCCCCAGGGAAGGCGGAAACTCCATCAGCGGGAACCAAGGCAAAGTGCCTTGGTTCCAGCCCGGACTGACCCGACCCGTGCGCCCTGAGTTCCCGGGAAGCGCCTCGACTCCCCCACAGGTGTGTGAGTAATTCTTGCGTCTCCAGCGGACCCCAAGCTGCCCCAGGGAAGGCGGAAACTCCATCAGCGGGAACCAAGGCAAAGTGCCTTGGTTCCAGCCGACTGACCCGACCCGTGCGCCCTGAGTTCCCGGGAAGCGCCTCGACTCCCCCACAGGTGTGTGGGTAATTCTTGCGTCTCCGCGGACCCCAAGCTGCCCCAGGGAAGGCGGAAACTCCATCAGCGGGAACCAAGGCAAAGTGCCTTGGTTCCAGCCAGCTGACCCGACCCGTGCGCCCTGAGTTCCCGGGAAGCGCCTCGACTCCCCCACAGGTGTGTGAGTAATTCTTGCGTCTCCGCGGACCCCAAGCTGCCCCAGGGAAGGCGGAAACTCCATCAGCGGGAACCAAGGCAAAGTGCCTTGGTTCCAGCCGGACTGACCCCGACCCGTGCGCCCTGAGTTCCCGGGAAGCGCCTCGACTCCCCCACAGGTGTGTGAGTAATTCTTGCGTCCCCGCGGCCCCAAGCTGCCCCAGGGAAGAGGCGGAAACTCCATCAGCGGGAACCAAGGCAAAGTGCCTTGGTTCCAGCCCGGACTGACCCGACCCGTGCGCCCTGAGTTCCCGGGAAGCGCCTCGACTCCCCCACAGGTGTGTGAGTAATTCTTGCGTCTCCGCGGACCCCAAGCTGCCCCAGGGAAGGCGGAAACTCCATCAACGGGAACCAAGGCAAAGTGCCTTGGTTCCAGCCCGGACTGACCCGACCCGTGCGCCCTGAGTTCCCGGGAAGCGCCTCGACTCCCCCACAGGTGTGTGAGTAATTCTTGCGTCTCCGCGGACCCCAAGCTGCCCCAGGGAAGGCGGAAACTCCATCAGCGGGAACCAAGGCAAAGTGCCTTGGTTCCAGCCGGACTGACCCGACCCGTGCGCCCTGAGTTCCCGGGAAGCGCCTCGACTCCCCCACAGGTGTGTGGTCTTATTTTTTTCTCTCCCCCCAAGCTGCCCCAGGGAAGGCGGAAACTCCATCAGCGGGAACCAAGGCAAAGTGCCTTGGTTCCAGCCCGGACTGACCCGACCCGTGCGCCCTGAGTTCCCGGGGAAGCGCCTCGACTCCCCCACAGGTGTGTGGGTAATTCTTGCGTCTCCAGCGGACCCCAAGCTGCCCCAGGGAAGGCGGAAACTCCATCAGCGGGAACCAAGGCAAAGTGCCTTGGTTCCAGCCCGGACTGACCCGACCCGTGCGCCCTGAGTTCCCGGGAAGCGCCTCGACTCCCCCACAGGTGTGTGAGTAATTCTTGCGTCTCCGCGGACCCCAAGCTGCCCCAGGGAAGGCGGAAACTCCATCAGCGGGAACCAAGGCAAAGTGCCTTGGTTCCAGCCAGACTTGACCCCGACCCGTGCGCCCTGAGTTCCCGGGAAGCGCCTCGACTCCCCCACAGGTGTGTGAGTAATTCTTGCGTCTCCGCGGACCCCAAGCTGCCCCAGGGAAGGCGGAAACTCCATCAGCGGGAACCAAGGCAAAGTGCCTTGGTTCCAGCCGGACTGACCCGACCCGTGCGCCCTGAGTTCCCGGGAAGCGCCTCGACTCCCCCACAGGTGTGTGAGTAATTCTTGCGTCTCCGCGGACCCCAAGCTGCCCCAGGGAAGGCGGAAACTCCATCAGCGGGAACCAAGGCAAAGTGCCTTGGTTCCAGCCCGGACTGACCCCGACCCGTGCGCCCTGAGTTCCCGGGGAAGCGCCTCGACTCCCCCCCACAGGTGTGTGAGTAATTCTTGCGTCTCCGCGGACCCCAAGCTGCCCCAGGGAAGGCGGAAACTCCATCAGCGGGAACCAAGGCAAAGTGCCTTGGTTCCAGCCGGACTGACCCCGACCCGTGCGCCCTGAGTTCCCGGGAAGCGCCTCGACTCCCCACAGGTGTGTGAGTAATTTTTTCCTCCCCCCCGCCAAGCTGCCCCAGGGAAGGCGGAAACTCCATCAGCGGGAACCAAGGCAAAGTGCCTTGGTTCCAGCCCGGACTGACCCGACCCGTGCGCCCTGAGTTCCCGGGAAGCGCCTCGACTCCCCCACAGGTGTGTGGGTAATTCTTGCGTCTCCGCGGACCCCAAGCTGCCCCAGGGAAGGCGGAAACTCCATCAACGGGAACCAAGGCAAAGTGCCTTGGTTCCAGCCCGGACTGACCCGACCCGTGCGCCCTGAGTTCCCGGGGAAGCGCCTCGACTCCCCCACAGGTGTGTGGTAATTCTTGCGTCTCCGCGGACCCCAAGCTGCCCCAGGGAAGGCGGAAACTCCATCAACGGGAACCAAGGCAAAGTGCCTTGGTTCCAGCCCGGACTGACCCGACCCGTGCGCCCTGAGTTCCCGGGAAGCGCCTCGACTCCCCCACAGGTGTGTGAGTAATTCTTGCGTCTCCGCGGACCCCAAGCTGCCCCAGGGGAAGGCGGAAACTCCATCAGCGGGAACCAAGGCAAAGTGCCTTGGTTCCAGCCCGGACTGACCCCGACCCGTGCGCCCTGAGTTCCCGGGGAAGCGCCTCGACTCCCCCACAGGTGTGTGGGTAATTCTTGCGTCTCCGCGGACCCCAAGCTGCCCCAGGGAGAGGCGGAAACTCCATCAGCGGGAACCAAGGCAAAGTGCCTTGGTTCCAGCCCGGACTGACCCGACCCGTGCGCCCTGAGTTCCCGGGGAAGCGCCTCGACTCCCCCACAGGTGTGTGGGTAATTCTTGCGTCTCCGCGGACCCCAAGCTGCCCCAGGGAAGGCGGAAACTCCATCAGCGGGAACCAAGGCAAAGTGCCTTGGTTCCAGCCGGACTGACCCCGACCCGTGCGCCCTGAGTTCCCGGGGAAGCGCCTCGACTCCCCCACAGGTGTGTGAGTAATTCGCCCCCCCCCCAAGCTGCCCCAGGGAAGGCGGAAACTCCATCAACGGGAACCAAGGCAAAGTGCCTTGGTTCCAGCCCGGACTGACCCGACCCGTGCGCCCTGAGTTCCCGGGAAGCGCCTCGACTCCCCCACAGGTGTGTGAGTAATTCTTGCGTCTCCGCGGACCCCAAGCTGCCCCAGGGAAGGCGGAAACTCCATCAGCGGGAACCAAGGCAAAGTGCCTTGGTTCCAGCCCGGACTGACCCCGACCCGTGCGCCCTGAGTTCCCGGGAAGCGCCTCGACTCCCCCACAGGTGTGTGGGTAATTCTTGCGTCTCCAGCGGACCCCAAGCTGCCCCAGGGAAGGCGGAAACTCCATCACCACGGGAACCAAGGCAAAGTGCCTTGGTTTCCAGCCCGAACTGACCCGACCCGTGCGCCCTGAGTTCCCGGGGAAGCGCCTCGACTCCCCCACAGGTGTGTGAGTAATTCTTGCGTCTCCAGCGGACCCCAAGCTGCCCCAGGGAAGGCGGAAACTCCATCAGCGGGAACCAAGGCAAAGTGCCTTGGTTCCAGCCAGCTGACCCGACCCGTGCGCCCTGAGTTCCCGGGAAGCGCCTCGACTCCCCCACAGGTGTGTGAGTAATTCTTGCGTCTCCGCGGACCCCAAGCTGCCCCAGGGGAAGGCGGAAACTCCATCAGCGGGAACCAAGGCAAAGTGCCTTGGTTCCAGCCGGACTGACCCCGACCCGTTGCGCCCTGAGTTCCCGGGAAGCGCCTCGACTCCCCACACTGTGGGTTTCTTCTTGCCCGCCCCAAGCTGCCCCAGGGAAGGCGGAAACTCCATCAGCGGGAACCAAGGCAAAGTGCCTTGGTTCCAGCCGGACTGACCCGACCCGTGCGCCCTGAGTTCCCGGGAAGCGCCTCGACTCCCCCACAGGTGTGTGAGTAATTCTTGCGTCTCCGCGGACCCCAAGCTGCCCCAGGGAAGGCGGAAACTCCATCAGCGGGAACCAAGGCAAAGTGCCTTGGTTCCAGCCGAACTGACCCCGACCCGTGCGCCCTGAGTTCCCGGGAAGCGCCTCGACTCCCCCACAGGTGTGTGGGTAATTCTTGCGTCTCCGCGGACCCCAAGCTGCCCCAGGGAAGGCGGAAACTCCATCAGCGGGAACCAAGGCAAAGTGCCTTGGTTTCCAGCCAGACTGACCCCGACCCGTGCGCCCTGAGTTCCGGGGAAGCGCCTCGACTCCCCCACAGGTGTGTGGGTAATTCTTGCGTCTCCGCGGACCCCAAGCTGCCCCAGGGAAGGCGGAAACTCCATCAGCGGGAACCAAGGCAAAGTGCCTTGGTTCCAGCCCGGACTGACCCGACCCGTGCGCCCTGAGTCCCGGCACCACCCGTGCGCCCTGAGTTCCCGGGAAGCGCCTCGACTCCCCCACAGGTGTGTGAGTAATTCTTGCGTCTCCGCGGACCCCAAGCTGCCCCAGGGAAGGCGGAAACTCCATCAGCGGGAACCAAGGCAAAGTGCCTTGGTTCCAGCCGGACTGACCCGACCCGTGCGCCCTGAGTTCCCGGGAAGCGCCTCGACTCCCCACACGTGTGTGGGTTAATTTTTCCCCCCCCCCCAAGCTGCCCCAGGGAAGGCGGAAACTCCATCAGCGGGAACCAAGGCAAAGTGCCTTGGTTCCAGCCCGGACTGACCCGACCCGTGCGCCCTGAGTTCCCGGGAAGCGCCTCGACTCCCCCACAGGTGTGTGGGTAATTCTTGCGTCTCCGCGGACCCCAAGCTGCCCCAGGGAAGGCGGAAACTCCATCAGCGGGAACCAAGGCAAAGTGCCTTGGTTCCAGCCGGAACTGACCCGACCCGTGCGCCCTGAGTTCCCGGGAAGCGCCTCGACTCCCCCACAGGTGTGTGGGTAATTCTTGCGTCTCCGCGGACCCCAAGCTGCCCCAGGGAAGGCGGAAACTCCATCAGCGGGAACCAAGGCAAAGTGCCTTGGTTCCAGCCCGGACTGACCCCGACCCGTGCGCCCTGAGTTCCCGGGGAAGCGCCTCGACTCCCCCACAGGTGTGTGAGTAATTCTTGCGTCTCCGCGGACCCCAAGCTGCCCCAGGGAAGGCGGAAACTCCATCAACGGGAACCAAGGCAAAGTGCCTTGGTTCCAGCCCGGACTGACCCGACCCGTGCGCCCTGAGTTCCCGGGAAGCGCCTCGACTCCCCCACAGGTGTGTGGGTAATTCTTGCGTCTCCGCGGACCCCAAGCTGCCCCAGGGAAGGCGGAAACTCCATCAGCGGGAACCAAGGCAAAGTGCCTTGGTTCCAGCCAGTTGACCCCGACCCGTGCGCCCTGAGTTCCCGGGAAGCGCCTCGACTCCCCACACGTGTGACAAGCTGCCCCAGGGAAGGCGGAAACTCCATCAGCGGGAACCAAGGCAAAGTGCCTTGGTTCCAGCCGGGACTGACCCCGACCCGTGCGCCCTGAGTTCCCGGGGAAGCGCCTCGACTCCCCCACAGGTGTGTGGGTAATTCTTGCGTCTCCGCGGACCCCAAGCTGCCCCAGGGAAGGCGGAAACTCCATCAGCGGGAACCAAGGCAAAGTGCCTTGGTTCCAGCCAGACTGACCCGACCCGTGCGCCCTGAGTTCCCGGGGAAGCGCCTCGACTCCCCCACAGGTGTGTGAGTAATTCTTGCGTCTCCGCGGACCCCAAGCTGCCCCAGGGAAGGCGGAAACTCCATCAACGGGAACCAAGGCAAAGTGCCTTGGTTCCAGCCCGGACTGACCCCGACCCGTGCGCCCTGAGTTCCCGGGGAAGCGCCTCGACTCCCCCACAGGTGTGTGAGTAATTCTTGCGTCTCCAGCGGACCCCAAGCTGCCCCAGGGAAGGCGGAAACTCCATCAGCGGGAACCAAGGCAAAGTGCCTTGGTTCCAGCCAGACTGACCCGACCCGTGCGCCCTGAGTTCCCGGGAAGCGCCTCGACTCCCCCACAGGTGTGTGAGTAATTCTTGCGTCTCCGCTGCCCCCCCAGCTGCCCCAGGGAAGGCGGAAACTCCATCAGCGGGAACCAAGGCAAAGTGCCTTGGTTCCAGCCGGACTGACCCCGACCCGTGCGCCCTGAGTTCCCGGGAAGCGCCTCGACTCCCCCACAGGTGTGTGAGTAATTCTTGCGTCTCCGCGGACCCCAAGCTGCCCCAGGGAAGGCGGAAACTCCATCAGCGGGAACCAAGGCAAAGTGCCTTGGTTCCAGCCCGGACTGACCCGACCCGTGCGCCCTGAGTTCCCGGGGAAGCGCCTCGACTCCCCACAGGTGTGTGAGTAATTCTTGCGTTCTCCCGGACCCCAAGCTGCCCCAGGGAAGGCGGAAACTCCATCAGCGGGAACCAAGGCAAAGTGCCTTGGTTCCAGCCCGGACTGACCCCGACCCGTGCGCCCTGAGTTCCCGGGAAGCGCCTCGACTCCCCCACAGGTGTGTGAGTAATTCTTGCGTCTCCGCGGACCCCAAGCTGCCCCAGGGAAGGCGGAAACTCCATCAACGGGAACCAAGGCAAAGTGCCTTGGTTCCAGCCAGACTGACCCGACCCGTGCGCCCTGAGTTCCCGGGAAAGCGCCTCGACTCCCCCACAGGTGTGTGAGTAATTCTTGCGTCTCCGCGGACCCCAAGCTGCCCCAGGGAAGGCGGAAACTCCATCAGCGGGAACCA
Source organism: Cryptotis parvus (assembly GCA_021461705.1). Classification (NCBI taxonomy): domain Eukaryota; kingdom Metazoa; phylum Chordata; class Mammalia; order Eulipotyphla; family Soricidae; genus Cryptotis; species Cryptotis parvus. Next base: position 43,003 of record JAJIBD010005973.1, read on the forward strand.
AGGCAAAGTGCCTTGGTTTCCAGCCGAACTGACCCGACCCGTGCGCCCTGAGTTCCCGGGAAGCGCCTCGACTCCCCCACAGGTGTGTGGGTAATTCTTGCGTCTCCGCGGACCCCAAGCTGCCCCAGGGGAAGGCGGAAACTCCATCAGCGGGAACCAAGGCAAAGTGCCTTGGTTCCAGCCGGAACTGACCCGACCCGTGCGCCCTGAGTTCCCGGGGAAGCGCCTCGACTCCCCCACAGGTGTGTGAGTAATTCTTGCGTCTCCAGCGGACCCCAAGCTGCCCCAGGGAAGGCGGAAACTCCATCAGCGGGAACCAAGGCAAAGTGCCTTGGTTTCCAGCCGGACTGACCCGACCCGTGCGCCCTGAGTTCCCGGGAAGCGCCTCGACTCCCCACAGTGTGTGAGTAATTCTTGCCTCTCCAGAGCTGCCCCAGGGAAGGCGGAAACTCCATCAGCGGGAACCAAGGCAAAGTGCCTTGGTTCCAGCCCGGACTGACCCGACCCGTGCGCCCTGAGTTCCCGGGGAAGCGCCTCGACTCCCCCACAGGTGTGTGAGTAATTCTTGCGTCTCCGCGGACCCCAAGCTGCCCCAGGGAAGGCGGAAACTCCATCAGCGGGAACCAAGGCAAAGTGCCTTGGTTCCAGCCCGGACTGACCCCGACCCGTGCGCCCTGAGTTCCCGGGAAGCGCCTCGACTCCCCACAGGTGTGTGTTTTTTGAGTATTCTTGCTCTCCCCCAAAGCTGCCCCAGGGAAGGCGGAAACTCCATCAGCGGGAACCAAGGCAAAGTGCCTTGGTTCCAGCCGGACTGACCCGACCCGTGCGCCCTGAGTTCCCGGGAAGCGCCTCGACTCCCCCACAGGTGTGTGGGTAATTCTTGCGTCTCCGCGGACCCCAAGCTGCCCCAGGGAAGGCGGAAACTCCATCAGCGGGAACCAAGGCAAAGTGCCTTGGTTTCCAGCCAGAACTGACCCCGACCCGTGCGCCCTGAGTTCCCGGGGAAGCGCCTCGACTCCCCCACAGGTGTGTGGGTAATTCTTGCGTCTCCAGCGGACCCCAAGCTGCCCCAGGGAAGGCGGAAACTCCATCAGCGGGAACCAAGGCAAAGTGCCTTGGTTCCAGCCGGACTGACCCGACCCGTGCGCCCTGAGTTCCCGGGGAAGCGCCTCGACTCCCCCACAGGTGTGTGGGTAATTCTTGCGTCTCCGCGGACCCCAAGCTGCCCCAGGGAAGGCGGAAACTCCATCAGCGGGAACCAAGGCAAAGTGCCTTGGTTCCAGCCCGGACTGACCCGACCCGTGCGCCCTGAGTTCCCGGGGAAGCGCCTCGACTCCCCCACAGGTGTGTGAGTAATTCTTGCGTCTCCGGGGGCCCCAAGCTGCCCCAGGGAAGGCGGAAACTCCATCAGCGGGAACCAAGGCAAAGTGCCTTGGTTCCAGCCGGACTGACCCGACCCGTGCGCCCTGAGTTCCCGGGGAAGCGCCTCGACTCCCCCACAGGTGTGTGAGTAATTCTTGCGTCTCCAGCGGACCCCAAGCTGCCCCAGGGAAGGCGGAAACTCCATCAACGGGAACCAAGGCAAAGTGCCTTGGTTCCAGCCGACTGACCCGACCCGTGCGCCCTGAGTTCCCGGGGAAGCGCCTCGACTCCCCCACAGCTGCCCCAGGGAAGGCGGAAACTCCATCAGCGGGAACCAAGGCAAAGTGCCTTGGTTCCAGCCGGACTGACCCGACCCGTGCGCCCTGAGTTCCCGGGAAAGCGCCTCGACTCCCCCACAGGTGTGTGGGTAATTCTTGCGTCTCCGCGGACCCCAAGCTGCCCCAGGGGAAGGCGGAAACTCCATCAGCGGGAACCAAGGCAAAGTGCCTTGGTTTCCAGCCCGAACTGACCCGACCCGTGCGCCCTGAGTTCCCGGGAAGCGCCTCGACTCCCCCACAGGTGTGTGGGTAATTCTTGCGTCTCCGCGGACCCCAAGCTGCCCCAGGGAAGGCGGAAACTCCATCAGCGGGAACCAAGGCAAAGTGCCTTGGTTCCAGCCAGACTGACCCGACCCGTGCGCCCTGAGTTCCCGGGGAAGCGCCTCGACTCCCCCACAGGTGTGTGGTAATTCTTGCGTCTCCGCGGACCCCAAGCTGCCCCAGGGAAGGCGGAAACTCCATCAGCGGGAACCAAGGCAAAGTGCCTTGGTTCCAGCCAGACTGACCCGACCCGTGCGCCCTGAGTTCCCGGGAAGCGCCTCGACTCCCCCACAGGTGTGTGGTAATTTTTTTTTCCCCCCGCCCCAAGCTGCCCCAGGGAAGGCGGAAACTCCATCAGCGGGAACCAAGGCAAAGTGCCTTGGTTCCAGCCGGACTGACCCGACCCGTGCGCCCTGAGTTCCCGGGGAAGCGCCTCGACTCCCCCACAGGTGTGTGAGTAATTCTTGCGTCTCCGCGGACCCCAAGCTGCCCCAGGGAAGGCGGAAACTCCATCAGCGGGAACCAAGGCAAAGTGCCTTGGTTCCAGCCGAACTGACCCGACCCGTGCGCCCTGAGTTCCCGGGAAGCGCCTCGACTCCCCCACAGGTGTGTGAGTAATTCTTGCGTCTCCCCGGACCCCAAGCTGCCCCAGGGAAGGCGGAAACTCCATCAGCGGGAACCAAGGCAAAGTGCCTTGGTTCCAGCCCGGACTGACCCGACCCGTGCGCCCTGAGTTCCCGGGGAAGCGCCTCGACTCCCCCACAGGTGTGTGAGTAATTCTTGCGTCTCCGCGGACCCCAAGCTGCCCCAGGGAAGGCGGAAACTCCATCAGCGGGAACCAAGGCAAAGTGCCTTGGTTTCCAGCGCCGACTGACCCGACCCGTGCGCCCTGAGTTCCCGGGAAGCGCCTCGACTCCCCCACAGGTGTGTGAGTAATTCTTGCGTCTCCGCGGACCCCAAGCTGCCCCAGGGAAGGCGGAAACTCCATCAGCGGGAACCAAGGCAAAGTGCCTTGGTTTCCAGCCGGACTGACCCCGACCCGTGCGCCCTGAGTTCCCGGGAAGCGCCTCGACTCCCCCACAGGTGTGTGAGTAATTCTTGCGTCTCCGCGGACCCCAAGCTGCCCCAGGGAAGGCGGAAACTCCATCAGCGGGAACCAAGGCAAAGTGCCTTGGTTCCAGCCCGACCCCGACCCGTGCGCCCTGAGTTCCGGGGAAGCGCCTCGACTCCCCACTGTGGAGCTGCCCCAGGGAAGGCGGAAACTCCATCAGCGGGAACCAAGGCAAAGTGCCTTGGTTCCAGCCCGGACTGACCCCGACCCGTGCGCCCTGAGTTCCCGGGAAGCGCCTCGACTCCCCCACAGGTGTGTGGGTAATTCTTGCGTCTCCAGCGGACCCCAAGCTGCCCCAGGGAAGGCGGAAACTCCATCAGCGGGAACCAAGGCAAAGTGCCTTGGTTCCAGCCCGAACTGACCCGACCCGTGCGCCCTGAGTTCCCGGGGAAGCGCCTCGACTCCCCCACAGGTGTGTGAGTAATTCTTGCGTCTCCGCGGACCCCAAGCTGCCCCAGGGGAAGGCGGAAACTCCATCAGCGGGAACCAAGGCAAAGTGCCTTGGTTCCAGCCAGACTGACCCCGACCCGTGCGCCCTGAGTTCCCGGGGAAGCGCCTCGACTCCCCCACAGGTGTGTGAGTAATTCTTGCGTCTCCGCGGACCCCAAGCTGCCCCAGGGAAGGCGGAAACTCCATCAGCGGGAACCAAGGCAAAGTGCCTTGGTTCCAGCCCACTGACCCGACCCGTGCGCCCTGAGTTCCCGGGGAAGCGCCTCGACTCCCCCACAGGTGTGTGAGTAATTCTTGCGTCTCCGCGGACCCCAAGCTGCCCCAGGGAAGGCGGAAACTCCATCAGCGGGAACCAAGGCAAAGTGCCTTGGTTCCAGCCGGACTGACCCGACCCGTGCGCCCTGAGTTCCCGGGAAGCGCCTCGACTCCCCCACAGGTGTGTGAGTAATTCTTGCGTCTCCGCGGACCCCAAGCTGCCCCAGGGGAAGGCGGAAACTCCATCAGCGGGAACCAAGGCAAAGTGCCTTGGTTCCAGCCAGCTGACCCCGACCCGTGCGCCCTGAGTTCCCGGGAAGCGCCTCGACTCCCCCACAGGTGTGTGAGTAATTCTTGCGTCTCCGCGGACCCCAAGCTGCCCCAGGGAAGGCGGAAACTCCATCAGCGGGAACCAAGGCAAAGTGCCTTGGTTCCAGCCCGACTGACCCGACCCGTGCGCCCTGAGTTCCCGGGGAAGCGCCTCGACTCCCCCACAGGTGTGTGAGTAATTCTTGCGTCTCCGCGGACCCCAAGCTGCCCCAGGGAAGGCGGAAACTCCATCAGCGGGAACCAAGGCAAAGTGCCTTGGTTCCAGCCGGACTGACCCCGACCCGTGCGCCCTGAGTTCCCGGGAAGCGCCTCGACTCCCCCACAGGTGTGTGAGTAATTCTTTCGCCCCGCGGACCCAAAGCTGCCCCAGGGGAAGGCGGAAACTCCATCAGCGGGAACCAAGGCAAAGTGCCTTGGTTCCAGCCGGACTGACCCGACCCGTGCGCCCTGAGTTCCCGGGAAAGCGCCTCGACTCCCCCACAGGTGTGTGAGTAATTCTTGCGTCTCCGCGGACCCCAAGCTGCCCCAGGGAAGGCGGAAACTCCATCAGCGGGAACCAAGGCAAAGTGCCTTGGTTCCAGCCCGGACTGACCCGACCCGTGCGCCCTGAGTTCCCGGGGAAGCGCCTCGACTCCCCCACAGGTGTGTGAGTAATTCTTGCGTCTCCACCGACCCCAAGCTGCCCCAGGGAAGGCGGAAACTCCATCAGCGGGAACCAAGGCAAAGTGCCTTGGTTTCCAGCCAGACTGACCCGACCCGTGCGCCCTGAGTTCCCGGGAAGCGCCTCGACTCCCCCACAGGTGTGTGAGTAATTCTTGCGTCTCCGCGGACCCCAAGCTGCCCCAGGGAAGGCGGAAACTCCATCAGCGGGAACCAAGGCAAAGTGCCTTGGTTCCAGCCCGGACTGACCCCGACCCGTGCGCCCTGAGTTCCCGGGAAGCGCCTCGACTCCCCCACAGGTGTGTGGGTAATTCTTGCGTCTCCGCGGACCCCAAGCTGCCCCAGGGAAGGCGGAAACTCCATCAGCGGGAACCAAGGCAAAGTGCCTTGGTTCCAGCCGGACTGACCCGACCCGTGCGCCCTGAGTTCCCGGGAAGCGCCTCGACTCCCCCACAGCTGCCCCAGGGGGACGGGAAACTCCATCAGCGGGAACCAAGGCAAAGTGCCTTGGTTCCAGCCGGACTGACCCGACCCGTGCGCCCTGAGTTCCCGGGGAAGCGCCTCGACTCCCCCACAGGTGTGTGAGTAATTCTTGCGTCTCCGCGGACCCCAAGCTGCCCCAGGGAAGGCGGAAACTCCATCAGCGGGAACCAAGGCAAAGTGCCTTGGTTCCAGCCCGGACTGACCCGACCCGTGCGCCCTGAGTTCCCGGGAAGCGCCTCGACTCCCCCACAGGTGTGTGGTAATTCTTGCGTCTCCGCGGACCCCAAGCTGCCCCAGGGAAGGCGGAAACTCCATCAGCGGGAACCAAGGCAAAGTGCCTTGGTTCCAGCCGGACTGACCCGACCCGTGCGCCCTGAGTTCCCGGGGAAGCGCCTCGACTCCCCCACAGGTGTGTGAGTAATTCTTGCGTCTCCGCGGACCCCAAGCTGCCCCAGGGAAGGCGGAAACTCCATCAACGGGAACCAAGGCAAAGTGCCTTGGTTCCAGCCCAGCTGACCCCGACCCGTGCGCCCTGAGTTCCCGGGAAGCGCCTCGACTCCCCCACAGGTGTGTGGGTAATTCTTGCGTCTCCGCGGACCCCAAGCTGCCCCAGGGAAGGCGGAAACTCCATCAGCGGGAACCAAGGCAAAGTGCCTTGGTTCCAGCCCGGACTGACCCCGACCCGTGCGCCCTGAGTTCCCGGGAAGCGCCTCGACTCCCCCACAGGTGTGTGGAATTCTTGTCTCCCCGCGGACCCCAAGCTGCCCCAGGGAAGGCGGAAACTCCATCAGCGGGAACCAAGGCAAAGTGCCTTGGTTCCAGCCCGGACTGACCCCGACCCGTGCGCCCTGAGTTCCCGGGGAAGCGCCTCGACTCCCCCACAGGTGTGTGAGTAATTCTTGCGTCTCCGCGGACCCCAAGCTGCCCCAGGGAAGGCGGAAACTCCATCAGCGGGAACCAAGGCAAAGTGCCTTGGTTCCAGCCCGGACTGACCCCGACCCGTGCGCCCTGAGTTCCCGGGGAAGCGCCTCGACTCCCCCACAGGTGTGTGAGTAATTCTTGCGTCTCCGCGGACCCCAAGCTGCCCCAGGGAAGGCGGAAACTCCATCAGCGGGAACCAAGGCAAAGTGCCTTGGTTTCCAGCCGGACTGACCCGACCCGTGCGCCCTGAGTTCCCGGGAAGCGCCTCGACTCCCCCACAGGTGTGTGAGTAATTCTTGCGTCTCCGCGGACCCCAAGCTGCCCCAGGGAAGGCGGAAACTCCATCAGCGGGAACCAAGGCAAAGTGCCTTGGTTCCAGCCCGACTGACCCGACCCGTGCGCCCTGAGTTCCCGGGGAAGCGCCTCGACTCCCCACAGGTGTGTGAGTAATTTTTTTCTCTCCCCCCCAAGCTGCCCCAGGGAAGGCGGAAACTCCATCAGCGGGAACCAAGGCAAAGTGCCTTGGTTCCAGCCGGACTGACCCGACCCGTGCGCCCTGAGTTCCCGGGAAGCGCCTCGACTCCCCCACAGGTGTGTGAGTAATTCTTGCGTCTCCGCGGACCCCAAGCTGCCCCAGGGAAGGCGGAAACTCCATCAGCGGGAACCAAGGCAAAGTGCCTTGGTTCCAGCCCGGACTGACCCGACCCGTGCGCCCTGAGTTCCCGGGGAAGCGCCTCGACTCCCCCACAGGTGTGTGAGTAATTCTTGCGTCTCCGCGGACCCCAAGCTGCCCCAGGGAAGGCGGAAACTCCATCAGCGGGAACCAAGGCAAAGTGCCTTGGTTCCAGCCAGACTGACCCGACCCGTGCGCCCTGAGTTCCCGGGAAAGCGCCTCGACTCCCCCCACAGGTGTGTGGTAATTCTTGCGTCTCCGCGGACCCCAAGCTGCCCCAGGGAAGGCGGAAACTCCATCAACGGGAACCAAGGCAAAGTGCCTTGGTTCCAGCCCGGACTGACCCGACCCGTGCGCCCTGAGTTCCCGGGGAAGCGCCTCGACTCCCCCACAGGTGTGTGAGTAATTTTTCGTCTCCACCCCCCAGCTGCCCCAGGGAAGGCGGAAACTCCATCAGCGGGAACCAAGGCAAAGTGCCTTGGTTTCCAGCCCGGACTGACCCGACCCGTGCGCCCTGAGTTCCCGGGAAGCGCCTCGACTCCCCCACAGGTGTGTGAGTAATTCTTGCGTCTCCGCGGACCCCAAGCTGCCCCAGGGAAGGCGGGAAACTCCATCAGCGGGAACCAAGGCAAAGTGCCTTGGTTCCAGCCGGACTGACCCGACCCGTGCGCCCTGAGTTCCCGGGAAGCGCCTCGACTCCCCCACAGGTGTGTGGGTAATTCTTGCGTCTCCGCGGACCCCAAGCTGCCCCAGGGAAGGCGGAAACTCCATCAGCGGGAACCAAGGCAAAGTGCCTTGGTTCCAGCCCAACTGACCCCGACCCGTGCGCCCTGAGTTCCCGGGGAAGCGCCTCGACTCCCCCACAGGTGTGTGGGTAATTCTTGCGTCTCCAGCGGACCCCAAGCTGCCCCAGGGAAGGCGGAAACTCCATCAGCGGGAACCAAGGCAAAGTGCCTTGGTTCCAGCCCGGACTGACCCGACCCGTGCGCCCTGAGTTCCCGGGAAGCGCCTCGACTCCCCCACAGGTGTGTGAGTAATTCTTGCGTCTCCGCGGACCCCAAGCTGCCCCAGGGAAGGCGGAAACTCCATCAGCGGGAACCAAGGCAAAGTGCCTTGGTTCCAGCCCGGACTGACCCCGACCCGTGCGCCCTGAGTTCCCGGGAAGCGCCTCGACTCCCCACATGTGGGAATTTTTTTTTTCCCAAGCTGCCCCAGGGAAGGCGGAAACTCCATCAGCGGGAACCAAGGCAAAGTGCCTTGGTTCCAGCCCGGCTGACCCGACCCGTGCGCCCTGAGTTCCCGGGAAGCGCCTCGACTCCCCCACAGGTGTGTGAGTAATTCTTGCGTCTCCGCGGACCCCAAGCTGCCCCAGGGAAGGCGGAAACTCCATCAGCGGGAACCAAGGCAAAGTGCCTTGGTTCCAGCCGGACTGACCCGACCCGTGCGCCCTGAGTTCCCGGGGAAGCGCCTCGACTCCCCCACAGGTGTGTGAGTAATTCTTGCGTCTCCGCGGACCCCAAGCTGCCCCAGGGAAGGCGGAAACTCCATCAGCGGGAACCAAGGCAAAGTGCCTTGGTTCCAGCCGGCTGACCCGACCCGTGCGCCCTGAGTTCCCGGGAAGCGCCTCGACTCCCCCACAGGTGTGTGAGTAATTCTTGCGTCTCCGGCGGACCCCAAGCTGCCCCAGGGGAAGGCGGAAACTCCATCAGCGGGAACCAAGGCAAAGTGCCTTGGTTCCAGCCGGACTGACCCGACCCGTGCGCCCTGAGTTCCCGGGAAGCGCCTCGACTCCCCACAGTGTGGACCCCGAGCTGCCCCAGGGAAGGCGGAAACTCCATCAGCGGGAACCAAGGCAAAGTGCCTTGGTTCCAGCCCGGACAAACCCGACCCGTGCGCCCTGAGTTCCCGGGAAGCGCCTCGACTCCCCCACAGGTGTGTGGGTAATTCTTGCGTCTCCGCGGACCCCAAGCTGCCCCAGGGAAGGCGGAAACTCCATCAGCGGGAACCAAGGCAAAGTGCCTTGGTTTCCAGCCGACTGACCCGACCCGTGCGCCCTGAGTTCCCGGGGAAGCGCCTCGACTCCCCCACAGGTGTGTGGGTAATTCTTGCGTCTCCGCGGACCCCAAGCTGCCCCAGGGAAGGCGGAAACTCCATCAGCGGGAACCAAGGCAAAGTGCCTTGGTTCCAGCCGAACTGACCCCGACCCGTGCGCCCTGAGTTCCCGGGAAGCGCCTCGACTCCCCCACAGGTGTGTGAGTAATTCTTGCGTCTCCAGCGGACCCCAAGCTGCCCCAGGGAAGGCGGAAACTCCATCAAGCGGGAACCAAGGCAAAGTGCCTTGGTTCCAGCCAGACTGACCCGACCCGTGCGCCCTGAGTTCCCGGGAAGCGCCTCGACTCCCCCACAGGTGTGTGAGTAATTCTTTCGCCCCCGCGGACCCCAAGCTGCCCCAGGGAAGGCGGAAACTCCATCAGCGGGAACCAAGGCAAAGTGCCTTGGTTCCAGCCCGGACTGACCCGACCCGTGCGCCCTGAGTTCCCCGGGAAGCGCCTCGACTCCCCCACAGGTGTGTGAGTAATTCTTGCGTCTCCGCGGACCCCAAGCTGCCCCAGGGAAGAGCGGAAACTCCATCAGCGGGAACCAAGGCAAAGTGCCTTGGTTCCAGCCCGGACTGACCCGACCCGTGCGCCCTGAGTTCCCGGGGAAGCGCCTCGACTCCCCCACAGGTGTGTGGTAATTCTTGCGTCTCCGCGGACCCCAAGCTGCCCCAGGGAAGGCGGAAACTCCATCAGCGGGAACCAAGGCAAAGTGCCTTGGTTTCCAGCCGGACTGACCCCGACCCGTGCGCCCTGAGTTCCCGGGGAAGCGCCTCGACTCCCCCACAGGTGTGTGAGTAATTCTTGCGTCTCCGCGGACCCCAAGCTGCCCCAGGGGAAGGCGGAAACTCCATCAGCGGGAACCAAGGCAAAGTGCCTTGGTTTCCAGCCCGGACTGACCCCGACCCGTGCGCCCTGAGTTCCCGGGGAAGCGCCTCGACTCCCCCACAGGTGTGTGAGTAATTCTTGCGTCCCCCGCGGGCCCCAAGCTGCCCCAGGGAAGGCGGAAACTCCATCAGCGGGAACCAAGGCAAAGTGCCTTGGTTCCAGCCAGGTGACCCGACCCGTGCGCCCTGAGTTCCCGGGAAGCGCCTCGACTCCCCCACAGGTGTGTGGGTAATTCTTGCGTCTCCGCGGACCCCAAGCTGCCCCAGGGAAGGCGGAAACTCCATCAACGGGAACCAAGGCAAAGTGCCTTGGTTCCAGCCCGGACTGACCCGACCCGTGCGCCCTGAGTTCCCGGGAAGCGCCTCGACTCCCCCACAGGTGTGTGAGTAATTCTTGCGTCTCCGCGGACCCCAAGCTGCCCCAGGGAAGGCGGAAACTCCATCAGCGGGAACCAAGGCAAAGTGCCTTGGTTCCAGCCCGGACTGACCCGACCCGTGCGCCCTGAGTTCCCGGGAAGCGCCTCGACTCCCCCACAGGTGTGTGAGTAATTCTTGCGTCTCCGCGGACCCCAAGCTGCCCCAGGGAAGGCGGAAACTCCATCCAGCGGGAACCAAGGCAAAGTGCCTTGGTTCCAGCCCGGACTGACCCGACCCGTGCGCCCTGAGTTCCCGGGAAGCGCCTCGACTCCCCCCACGGGTGTGTGAGTAATTCTTGCGTCCCCGCGGACCCCCAGCTGCCCCAGGGGAAGGCGGAAACTCCATCAACGGGAACCAAGGCAAAGTGCCTTGGTTCCAGCCCGGACTGACCCGACCCGTGCGCCCTGAGTTCCCGGGGAAGCGCCTCGACTCCCCCACAGGTGTGTGGGTAATTCTTGCGTCTCCGCGGACCCCAAGCTGCCCCAGGGAAGGCGGAAACTCCATCAGCGGGAACCAAGGCAAAGTGCCTTGGTTCCAGCCGGACTGACCCCGACCCGTGCGCCCTGAGTTCCCGGGAAGCGCCTCGACTCCCCCACAGGTGTGTGATAATTCTTGCGCCCCAGCTGCCCCAGGGAAGGCGGAAACTCCATCAGCGGGAACCAAGGCAAAGTGCCTTGGTTCCAGCCCGGACTGACCCCGACCCGTGCGCCCTGAGTTCCCGGGAAGCGCCTCGACTCCCCCACAGGTGTGTGGGTAATTCTTGCGTCTCCGCGGACCCCAAGCTGCCCCAGGGAAGAGGCGGAAACTCCATCAGCGGGAACCAAGGCAAAGTGCCTTGGTTCCAGCCCGACTGACCCGACCCGTGCGCCCTGAGTTCCCGGGAAGCGCCTCGACTCCCCCACAGGTGTGTGAGGTAATTCTTGCGTCTCCGCGGACCCCAAGCTGCCCCAGGGGAAGGCGGAAACTCCATCAGCGGGAACCAAGGCAAAGTGCCTTGGTTCCAGCCGGAACTGACCCGACCCGTGCGCCCTGAGTTCCCGGGGAAGCGCCTCGACTCCCCCACAGGTGTGTGAGTAATTCTTGCGTCTCCGCGGACCCCAAGCTGCCCCAGGGAAGGCGGAAACTCCATCAGCGGGAACCAAGGCAAAGTGCCTTGGTTCCAGCCGGACTGACCCCGACCCGTGCGCCCTGGGTTCCCGGGAAGCGCCTCGACTCCCCCACAGCTGCCCCAGGGAAGGCGGAAACTCCATCAGCGGGAACCAAGGCAAAGTGCCTTGGTTCCAGCCCGCTGACCCCGACCCGTGCGCCCTGAGTTCCCGGGAAGCGCCTCGACTCCCCCACAGGTGTGTGGGTAATTCTTGCGTCTCCGCGGACCCCAAGCTGCCCCAGGGAAGGCGGAAACTCCATCAGCGGGAACCAAGGCAAAGTGCCTTGGTTCCAGCCCGGACTGACCCGACCCGTGCGCCCTGAGTTCCCGGGGAGCGCCTCGACTCCCCCACAGGTGTGTGAGTAATTCTTGCGTCTCCAGCGGACCCCAAGCTGCCCCAGGGAAGGCGGAAACTCCATCAGCGGGAACCAAGGCAAAGTGCCTTGGTTCCAGCCGAACTGACCCGACCCGTGCGCCCTGAGTTCCCGGGGAAGCGCCTCGACTCCCCCACAGGTGTGTGAGTAATTCTTGCGTCTCCGCGGACCCCAAGCTGCCCCAGGGAAGGCGGAAACTCCATCAGCGGGGAACCAAGGCAAAGTGCCTTGGTTCCAGCCAGACTGACCCGACCCGTGCGCCCTGAGTTCCCGGGGAAGCGCCTCGACTCCCCCACAGCTGCCCCAGGGAAGGCGGAAACTCCATCAGCGGGAACCAAGGCAAAGTGCCTTGGTTCCAGCCCGGACTGACCCCGACCCGTGCGCCCTGAGTTCCCGGGAAAGCGCCTCGACTCCCCCACAGGTGTGTGGTAATTCTTGCGTCTCCGCGGGACCCCAAGCTGCCCCAGGGAAGGCGGAAACTCCATCAGCGGGAACCAAGGCAAAGTGCCTTGGTTCCAGCCAGACTGACCCGACCCGTGCGCCCTGAGTTCCCGGGAAGCGCCTCGACTCCCCCACAGGTGTGTGAGTAATTCTTGCGTCTCCAGCGGACCCCAAGCTGCCCCAGGGAAGGCGGAAACTCCATCAGCGGGAACCAAGGCAAAGTGCCTTGGTTCCAGCCGGACTGACCCGACCCGTGCGCCCTGAGTTCCCGGGGAAGCGCCTCGACTCCCCCACAGGTGTGTGGGTAATTCTTGCGTCTCCGCGGACCCCAAGCTGCCCCAGGGAAGGCGGAAACTCCATCAGCGGGAACCAAGGCAAAGTGCCTTGGTTCCAGCCCGGACTGACCCCGACCCGTGCGCCCTGAGTTCCCGGGAAGCGCCTCGACTCCCCCACGGTGGAGCTGCCCCAGGGAAGGCGGAAACTCCATCAGCGGGAACCAAGGCAAAGTGCCTTGGTTCCAGCCCGGACTGACCCGACCCGTGCGCCCTGAGTTCCCGGGAAGCGCCTCGACTCCCCCACAGGTGTGTGAGTAATTCTTGCGTCTCCGCGGACCCCAAGCTGCCCCAGGGGAAGGCGGAAACTCCATCAGCGGGAACCAAGGCAAAGTGCCTTGGTTCCAGCCCGGACTGACCCCGACCCGTGCGCCCTGAGTTCCCGGGGAAGCGCCTCGACTCCCCCACAGGTGTGTGAGTAATTCTTGCGTCTCCGCGGACCCCAAGCTGCCCCAGGGAAGGCGGAAACTCCATCAGCGGGAACCAAGGCAAAGTGCCTTGGTTCCAGCCAGGACTGACCCCGACCCGTGCGCCCTGAGTTCCCGGGAAGCGCCTCGACTCCCCCACAGGTGTGTGAGTAATTCTTGCGTCTCCGCGGACCCCAAGCTGCCCCAGGGAAGGCGGAAACTCCATCAACGGGAACCAAGGCAAAGTGCCTTGGTTCCAGCCCGGACTGACCCGCCGACCGTGCGCCCTGAGTTCCCGGGAAGCGCCTCGACTCCCCCACAGCTGCCCCAGGGAAGGCGGAAACTCCATCAGCGGGAACCAAGGCAAAGTGCCTTGGTTTCCAGCCCGGACTGACCCCGACCCGTGCGCCCTGAGTTCCCGGGGAAGCGCCTCGACTCCCCCCCACAGGTGTGTGAGTAATTCTTGCGTCTCCAGCGGACCCCAAGCTGCCCCAGGGAAGGCGGAAACTCCATCAGCGGGAACCAAGGCAAAAGTGCCTTGGTTCCAGCCAGGACTGACCCGACCCGTGCGCCCTGAGTTCCCGGGGAAGCGCCTCGACTCCCCCACAGGTGTGTGAGTAATTCTTGCGTCTCCGCGGACCCCAAGCTGCCCCAGGGAAGGCGGAAACTCCATCAGCGGGAACCAAGGCAAAGTGCCTTGGTTCCAGCCAGGACTGACCCGACCCGTGCGCCCTGAGTTCCCGGGGAAGCGCCTCGACTCCCCCACAGGTGTGTGAGTAATTCTTGCGTCTCCGCGGACCCCAAGCTGCCCCAGGGAAGGCGGAAACTCCATCAGCGGGAACCAAGGCAAAGTGCCTTGGTTCCAGCCCAGATGACCCCGACCCGTGCGCCCTGAGTTCCCGGGAAGCGCCTCGACTCCCCCACAGGTGTGTGGGTTTTTTTTTTTCCCGCCGCCCAGCTGCCCCAGGGAGGAGGCGGAAACTCCATCAGCGGGAACCAAGGCAAAGTGCCTTGGTTCCAGCCCGGACTGACCCGACCCGTGCGCCCTGAGTTCCCGGGAAGCGCCTCGACTCCCCCACAGGTGTGTGAGTAATTCTTGCGTCTCCGCGGACCCCAAGCTGCCCCAGGGAAGGAGCGGAAACTCCATCAGCGGGAACCAAGGCAAAGTGCCTTGGTTCCAGCCCGGACTGACCCCGACCCGTGCGCCCTGAGTTCCCGGGAAGCGCCTCGACTCCCCCCACAGCTGCCCCAGGGAAGGCGGAAACTCCATCAGCGGGAACCAAGGCAAAGTGCCTTGGTTCCAGCCAGACTGACCCGACCCGTGCGCCCTGAGTTCCCGGGAAGCGCCTCGACTCCCCCACAGGTGTGTGGTAATTCTTGCGTCTCCAGCGGACCCCAAGCTGCCCCAGGGAAGGCGGAAACTCCATCAAGCGGGAACCAAGGCAAAGTGCCTTGGTTCCAGCCAGGATTGACCCCGACCCGTGCGCCCTGAGTTCCCGGGAAAGCGCCTCGACTCCCCCACAGGTGTGTGGAGTAATTCTTGCGTCTCCGCGGACCCCAAGCTGCCCCAGGGGAAGGCGGAAACTCCATCAGCGGGAACCAAGGCAAAGTGCCTTGGTTCCACCGCCAGGCTGACCCGACCCGTGCGCCCTGAGTTCCCGGGGAAGCGCCTCGACTCCCCCACAGGTGTGTGAGTAATTCTTGCGTCTCCGCGGACCCCAAGCTGCCCCAGGGAAGGCGGAAACTCCATCAGCGGGAACCAAGGCAAAGTGCCTTGGTTCCAGCCAGACTGACCCGACCCGTGCGCCCTGAGTTCCCGGGGAAGCGCCTCGACTCCCCCACAGCTGCCCCAGGGAAGGCGGGAAACTCCATCAGCGGGAACCAAGGCAAAGTGCCTTGGTTCCAGCCCGGACTGACCCGACCCGTGCGCCCTGAGTTCCCGGGAAGCGCCTCGACTCCCCCCCACAGGTGTGTGGTAATTCTTGCGTCTCCGCGGACCCCAAGCTGCCCCAGGGAAGGCGGAAACTCCATCAGCGGGAACCAAGGCAAAGTGCCTTGGTTCCAGCCCGAGACTGACCCGACCCGTGCGCCCTGAGTTCCCGGGAAGCGCCTCGCACCCCCCACAGGTGTGTGAGTAATTCTTGCGTCTCCGCGGACCCCAAGCTGCCCCAGGGAAGAGCGGAAACTCCATCAGCGGGAACCAAGGCAAAGTGCCTTGGTTCCAGCCCGGACTGACCCGACCCGTGCGCCCTGAGTTCCCGGGGAAGCGCCTCGACTCCCCCCACAGGTGTGTGAGTAATTCTTGCGTCTCCGCGGACCCCAAGCTGCCCCAGGGAAGGCGGAAACTCCATCAGCGGGAACCAAGGCAAAGTGCCTTGGTTCCAGCCCAGACTGACCCGACCCGTGCGCCCTGAGTTCCCGGGAAGCGCCTCGACTCCCCCACAGGTGTGTGAGTAATTCTTGCGTCTCCAGCGGACCCCAAGCTGCCCCAGGGAAGGCGGAAACTCCATCAGCGGGAACCAAGGCAAAGTGCCTTGGTTCCAGCCCGGACTGACCCCGACCCGTGCGCCCTGAGTTCCCGGGGAAGCGCCTCGACTCCCCACCCCACAGCTGCCCCAGGGAAGGCGGAAACTCCATCAACGGGAACCAAGGCAAAGTGCCTTGGTTCCAGCCCGGACTGACCCGACCCGTGCGCCCTGAGTTCCCGAAGCGCCTCGACTCCCCCCCACAGGTGTGTGAGTAATTCTTGCGTCTCCGCGGACCCCAAGCTGCCCCAGGGAAGGCGGAAACTCCATCAGCGGGAACCAAGGCAAAGTGCCTTGGTTCCAGCCCGGATTGACCCCGACCCGTGCGCCCTGAGTTCCCGGGGAAGCGCCTCGACTCCCCCCCAAGCTGCCCCAGGGAAGGCGGAAACTCCATCACGGGAACCAAGGCAAAGTGCCTTGGTTCCAGCCCGGACTGACCCGACCCGTGCGCCCTGAGTTCCAGGGAAGCGCCTCGACTCCCCCACAGGTGTGTGTGTAATTCTTGCGTCTCCGCGGACCCCAAGCTGCCCCAGGGAAGGCGGAAACTCCATCAGCACGGGAACCAAGGCAAAGTGCCTTGGTTCCAGCCCAGTTGACCCCGACCCGTGCCCTGAGTTCCCCGGGAAGCGCCTCGACTCCCCCCCACAGGTGTGTGGTAATTCTTGCGTCTCCGCGGACCCCAAGCTGCCCCAGGGAAGGCGGAAACTCCATCAGCGGGAACCAAGGCAAAGTGCCTTGGTTTCCAGCCGGACTGACCCGACCCGTGCGCCCTGAGTTCCCGGGAAACGCCTCGACTCCCCCACAGGTGTGTGGGTAATTCTTGCGTCTCCGCGGGCTTAAGCTGCCCCAGGGAAGGCGGAAACTCCATCAGCGGGAACCAAGGCAAAGTGCCTTGGTTCCAGCCGGACTGACCCGACCCGTGCGCCCTGAGTTCCCGGGAAGCGCCTCGACTCCCCCACACCCCACAGCTGCCCCAGGGAAGGCGGAAACTCCATAGCGGGAACCAAGGCAAAGTGCCTTGGTTCCAGCCAGACGACCCGACCCGTGCGCCCTGAGTTCCGGGAAAGCGCCTCGGCTCCCCACAGGGTGTGAGTGATTCTTGCGTCTCCGCGGACCCCAAGCTGCCCCAGGGAAGAGCGGAAGCTCCATCAACGGGAACCAAGGCAAAGTGCCTTGGTTCCAGCCAGATGACCCGACCCCTGCGCCCTGAGTCCCGGGAAGCGCCTCGGCTCCCCCACAGGTGGAGTAATCTTGAATCTCCGGGACCCCAAGCTGCCCCAGGGAAGGCGGAAGCTCCATCAACGGGAACCAAGGCAAAGTGCCTTGGTTCCAGCCCGGACTTGACCCGACCCG
>JAJIBD010005974.1:0-25000 GCA_021461705.1 Cryptotis parvus
TTTAAAAAGAAATTGAACAAACACTCCTGAAATTTGTATGGAACAATAAACACCCACGAATAGCTAAAGCAATCCTTGGGAAAAAGAAGATGGGAGGTATCACTTTCCCCAACCTCAAGCTCTACTACAGAGCAGTTGTAATTAAGACAGTGTGGTATTGGTATAGAGACAGACCTGTAGATCTATGGAATAGAACTGAATATCCTCAAACACACTCTCAAATATACAACCACTTAATCTTCGATAAAAAGCAAAAAATATTAAGTGGAGCAAAGAAAGTCTCTTCAACAAATGGTGCTGGGAAAACTGGGCAGCTACGTGTAAAAAAATGAACTTAGACCTCCTTCTAACGCCATGCACAAAAGTCAGATCAAAATGGATTCTAGATCTCGATATCAGACATGAATCTATAAGGTACATCAGACAGAACATAGGAGAAAGCGGCTCTACGACATCGAAGCGAAAAGTATCTTTAAAGGCGACACACCACTGACCAAGCAAATGGAAGGAAAGATAAACAAATGGGATTATATAAAATTGAAAAGCTTCTGCACCTCCAAAAGCGGTGACCAAGATACAAAGGGAAAGGATATTCACCCAATACCCATCTGACAAGGGGTTAATATCCAGGATATATCAGGCACTGGTAGCACTCTACAAAAAAACAGCCAACCCCATCAAAAAATGGGGAGAAGAAATGAACAGAAGCTTTCAAAAAAAAGAAATTGAATGGCCAAAAGGCATATGAAAAAGTGCTCTTCATCTTTTTGTTGGAGGACAGGTTTAGCTATTCTGAGAGTTTTGTTGTTTTGCCCACTCCCAGCTTAATCTACTTAAGTCAAGGTTCATTCTAATGAGACTTCTCTTCTATGTAAAACACTGCTAGAGGGTGTGGCAGTTACAGAAGTCACCTTGATTGAATAACTTCTGACTTATACATCTACTAAGACTTCTATGTTTTCTAGATTGGACACAGCTCCTCTTTATACCCACTGTACCTAGCGTGGGACAGTTAGAATTTATCAGGAGACTACCACCCTGGCTACGTTGAGACTATAGGAAGACTATAGGAAGGATCATACTAGTTTGCTCTAAGCAGGCGAGTGTGACCCTTTCAGTACAGGAGAACAAGATACTCAGAATCACCCTGGTGCAGATAATAATAAGAAGGACCTTGTGGGTACCATCTAGATTACATGAAGCTCATGAAGTTAAGATGTATTACTTTATATCAGCCCTCTCTCTCCAGTGTTTTACATAAGAGATAATGTCCTTAGTCCTTGGCATAACCTTTGTTTATACCTGCAATAAGGTGTGGCACTACACTCTGTTTAGAGTTCTTTGTTGACATGTCCCTCCCGGTTGGATTATTTTGGTGTATATAAGGGGGCTGACTTGAGGCCCCTTCACCTTTTGCCCTTTTGGTTCCTCAGCCTTCAGCTTTTTGGCTCCTGTGGCTTTTGGCTTTTTGGCTTTTGGCCTTTTGCTCCCTTCTTCTGGGTAGGACTCAGCTCGGGTGAGATCCTCTCTCTCTTTGGTGGGAGACTTAGGCTCTTTTGTATAGTCTAAGTTTGGACCAGAGCTAAAGTTTGTTTATTATATTGGAGTGCTGTGGAAGAGCTTTTGTACTATTAAAAGCCATTTTTTGGAACTGCACCGGATTACGTGAGTTTTCATCTGTTCTCCCGGTGTCCTCGGAGAAGACAACCTCTGTCCTGACACTGCCGGGGACCCCAGCGGCGTTCCCGACAATCTTTAATCATCAGGGAGATGTAAATCAAAACAACAATGAGGTACCACCTCACACCACAGAGACTGGCGCACATCCAAAACAGCAAGAACAACCGGTGATGGCATGGATGTGAGGGAAAAAGAGACTCTCATCCACTGTTGGTGGGAGTGCCGACTGGTCCAACCCTTTTGGGAAAACAATATGGGCATTCCTACGAAAATTAGACATTGAGCTCCCATTTGATCCAGCAATAGCACTCCTGGGAATATACCCGAGAGACCGAAAAACACATAGCAGAAACACTATCTGTACTTCTTTATTCATCTCTGCGCTATTCACTATAGCTAGAATCTGGAAACAACCTAAATGCCCGAGAACAGAGGACTGGCTAAAGAAACTGTGGTTCATCTACACTATGGAATACTATGCAGCTGTCAGAAAAGATGAAATTATGAAATTTACCTGCAAATGGACGGACATGGAGACTATCATGCTGAGTGAAATTAGTCAGAAGGAAAAGGACAGATATAGAATGACTGCATTCATTAATAGGACATAAATAGATACCAGTGTTTTACTAAATGTGTGAAATGGTAATGGCAGATTAAAACTCACCATTGAATATACACAAAGAGACTTAAGTGACAAACTCTAAATATCTGCAGGGCTAGTCACAATGTGTAAAACAAGAGGGAGAGAGATGCAGAGACAGAGAGAGAGACAGAGAGAGAGAAAGAGAGGAAACAGGGCTACCTGCTGTTGAGGCAGCCTGGGGGTGGATAGCAGGGGGTGGGGTACACTGGTGGTGGAAATGGGGCACTGGTGGAGGGGATGGGTGCTGGAATACTGTATTACCAAGAACCAATTGTGAACACCTTTGTAATTGTATGTCTCACGGTGGTATAATAAAAAATTTTAAAAAAAATAAAGTAAGAGAGGAAGATGGCTCCATTATGGACACTGAGCTGTACACAACATCACACTGGACATACAGGCATCACTGCACTCACTCTCTGTTCCTAGGAAAACTTTTTATTAAGCTAAGACGTGTGACTGCTGTTAACAAACGGTGGCCGCCTCTGAGTAATTCAAAAACATATTTTAAGCCAATAAAAATAAAGCTTATCATCTTACCCTATTGAGGAGAGGTGGGGTTCCCTTGCAACACTCAGAGGTAGTGGGGTCACTCCCATGAGAGTCACCTGGGTCAGCAGGAGAGCTCAACGCTGGGGCCTGAGGGTGTGGTGGTGCTCAGGGCCAGCAGCTCTCTGGGGGTGCCCAGGGTACAGTCACTGGTGCCAGCAGCTCTGGGGCTACCCAGGGGTACAGTCAGAGATGCTTGAGGGGGTGGGGCGCACCATGCGTGCAGGGATCAGGACCTGGTAGTGAAAGGCACACGCTCCTGTCATGAGTATCTCCCTGGGTGTTAGATGACAGGCCTAGCTAGCTTGAGAGTTTTGCTGTCTTACCCATGCACAGCTTAATGTATTTTGATGTTCTTAAGCCAGGGTTCCTACTAATGAGATCTCTCTTCTGTGTAAACACTGATGGAGGGTGTGGTAGTTACAGAAGTCACCTTGATTCTGAATGAGTAACCTTTGGACTTATTATTATATATCTACTAAGACTTCTGTTATCTAGATTGGGCACAGCTCCTCTTTATACCCACTGGACCCAGAGTAGGTCAGTTAGAATTTACCAGGAGGCTACACACCCTGGTTATATCGAGACTATTGTTTAAGATTAAAGGAAGGATCATACTAGTTTGCCCTCAAGCAGGCAAGATACTCAGAATCACCCTGGTGCAGATAATAAATCAGAAGGACCTTGAGGGTACCCAAGGTCCTTACATGAAGCCCATGAAATTAAGATGTATTACTTTATACAGGACCCTCTCTCTCTCCAGTGTTTTACATAAAGAGATGATTTTTGAAGAAGGGATTAGTCCTTGGCATAATCCTTTGTTTTGACCTATAGTAGGGTGTGGCACCACCCTTCTACACTCTTCTACTATCTAGAAGCTGTAGAGTTGATCTTTGTTGACAGGACCCTCCCGCCAACAGTTAGGATTACTCTGATGTATATAAGGGGACAGATTTGAGGTACACTCTCTCTCTTTGGTGGGACTCCTTTCTGGAAGTACCCTCTTTGGTGCCCTCTCTGGTGGGATCCTCTTTGAGTGGAAGACATGGGCTCTTCTGTATGGTCTAAGTTGGGACCAGAGCTAGAGTTCTTCCATTATACTGGATTGCGGTGGTAGAGCTTTCGTACTATTAAAAGCTATTTTGGAACTGTGCCGGACTCGTGAGTTTTCATCTGGTCCCCGGTGGTCTCGGAGGTAGAAGAGAACTTTTATCCTGATACTGTTGGACACCCCAGCGGCTCCCCAAACCTGGGCACCAAGATACACTTTTTAAAACTTTAGAGACCTTCACCTACTGATCCTACTCAGATAAGCAAGACCAAAATTGGGAAATCAAAATAAATATTTAGCAGGATCTTGATTGGTTTCTGGTGGAGGAGAACGGAAGTGGTCAAAGCTGAGTGTCCAGCTCAGGCCTTTACGTGCAGCGGCAGGGCCAAGAGCGTGGAACCAAACTTTCTCCACACTCAGAAGCTGTGGCCCCTAGTCTCATTACTCTCTGCTTTTTAGTTTCTGCATCTCAAAATAATCTTCCACAGCCACTAACACCATTGTCATTATCCTGCCCTCACAGGGTTTGTGAATAAACAAGTAAATCTGTTAAAAATTCTGAGAATGTATCTGGCAAAAGGTAAGCAGTCAAATGCTAGAAATTGTCATCACACTGCACACGCAACAAGATCAAAGTCCTCCTGTATAAACTGTTCTCAGCAGCATCCAGTAATGGATGACAACACGCAATACAAGGGCCTCAGGACTGCACAGACCTTATGTCACTGGGGCGGGAGAGACCGGGACACACACACACTTTACCTTTCTCAGCAGCTTATCGTGGCAGCGCAGAAGCTCGAAGAAGAGTTCCAACAAACTCGACGGATTGATGAGATTCTTATTTCTCAGTAAGATCAAAGCTTTGCAAAATGTCTAAGGAGAGAAGGAAAAACATACAATGAGATCATGAGGGACTTAAAGCAGAATGAGAAAATGAACCGGTCACTCCCCAGGAACTCAATCCATCAGTGACCGGCAGTACTGTACACAGCAGCACCGAAAAGCCTCTGCTCCAGGAGCCGTATGAGGACAGCAGCGTCTACAGGAGCAAGTGCACACAGTCTTTTCTCAGAGTTGCACATGAAGTAAAAGCAGAGTAAAATAACCCACAAATAGTGACTGAGGGAGGACTTCTTTACATAGGACAAAGAAACAACAGTATTCAGCAAGACCAGAGTGGTTGATCATGAAGAGAATTAACAAATAATCATCAGATTGGTAGAAGCAACGTGAACTTGTGACCCAGCAAGGCACTCTTTTTTTTTCTGAGGAGGAAAAAAAAAATTACCTTTTTCTTTCTTTAGGTAATGGATTTATTTTAAACACCGTGATTTGGGGCTGGAACAATAGCACAGCAGGTAGGGTGTTTGCCTTGCATGCGGCCGACCCAGGTTCAATCCCGGCATCCTATATGGTCCCCGAGCACGGCCAGGAGTAATTCCTGAGCACAGAGCCAGGAGCAACCCTTGAGCATTGCGGGTGTGACTCAAAAAATAAATAAATAAATAAAACAAAACAAAACAAAAAAACACACCGTGACTTACAAAGTACAAACTTTTTCACAATACAGTTGCTGGAAAGATTCATCATTCAGCACCAATCCCACCACGGTGTGCCCCCCACCACCACCAGAGACCGCATTTCCCTCCCACCCTCCATCCCCCTCCCGATGCCTGTTCACTTAGCCAGCATCAGTTATGTTGATCACTACAGCTCAATTAGGGAATAGTAATGATAAAGTTATGCCTTTTTCTAGGCTGATGTGTGGGGAGTCTGGTGAGTTTCTGTTCTTGAATTCTCTTTCTGGGTCTCCAGAACACAGCGGTTTTCTACTGACAGTCCCAGACACACCACCACTCCACCAGCAGGGCACTCTTAAAATCCTGTCAATACGGGCAACAGCTCAATAGCTGTTATGAGACTCTTACACCAAATTTTGGGGTACTCTTATTCCCTCAACTTTTCCTAATACTGGGCTGGAGCTCCCTGAACTGCCGAGCATGTGCTCTGCATTTCGGAGGCCTGTATTTGAGCCCCTATTGCCATGTTTCCCCTAACACGACCCAGACCCCAAGCATGCCAGGGTATTACCTACCAAAATCAAACAGCAAAAGGAAAGTCAATACAATTCTCCATTAGATGGAACTAGTAATCCTCAGAGAAAACTGATCCCAGGTCTTGGGGGCAGGAAAAACAGAATGGGTTTAAATCATTGTGCCAAACACAAGGATAATGAGTTTTTTGAGCAGCTCAATCCTGACGATGCTGTAGTGTGAGAATCTATGGGCAGCTGGGCCTGGGGCCCTGGGAGTGGTGCTGGAGTGTGGGGACATGAGGTGATCGGGGAGCAAACCAGGTGGCACCTGCTCCACACTGAGCAATCTCCCTGGCCCCAGCAAGGATCAGTTTACAAACATTGGGGCACCGCTGAAAGAACTAAGAAGTCCCATAATTTTAACATAACATGATGTATTTGTTTTGGGGTCACACCTGGCTGTGGTTCTGTGCTCAGAGAGAACTCCTGCAGGTCGGGGGCCATATGGGGTGCTAGGGACCAAGTCAGCCAAGGATTCTCTGTACTATCGCTCTGGCCTCCAAACATGAACATAAACGCTTATTAGTAAATTATTAAGTATACAGGGTCAAACAAAAATTTAATGTTTAGGTGATTTAGGTGACAGAGTAGAAAAAGTTAACATACATGGATGCCGTGTCTCTTTTATTATATAGTTTACATGTGAAGCCAAAGCAAAACTAAAACACAAAATTTGGGAATGTTTCAAAAAGTCCTGGAAAAACACAAAGTACACCAGGTAGAAAGTCTATTTCTACGGATTGGTGACTAGCACAGGGTCAATCAAAAGAGGGTCTACAATGTGCTCTGCATCATTCTCCAAAGAGGAATGGTAATTAAAGACTCAATCCTAGGTCACAGCAAAGAAAGTATAAAAATCATTTTTTTTTGGCAGCACATGTGGGGGGGGTTTGTGTGTCCCCCTCCCGAGCTGTGCTCAAGGCTTACCCGGCTCAGGGTTCAGGGATCATTCTGGGCCGAGGTTAGGGAAAGCATATACTGTGGAAGCGCCCTCTGTACACTCTTTCCAGACCATGACAGATAACACATACTGATTTGGTTGAGAGGCTTTTCTCATATGATTATTTCCTCATACACATATGTGTGTATACTAACACATATATCACACACACACACACACACACACACACACACACACACACACACACACACACGAACACAGCACGATTTATTAATATGAATACCAGCCTTACCATGCGAAGATATGGATCCAACACAGAGTGGTTGCAGGACAGAAGATCTTTCAGCTCCTGAGGAAAGGTGCTTAAATGTTCTGGGTAGCAGTGACCAATCTGCAAGAAAGCAAAAACTCTTCTGAAGTTTCTTTTTCTCTCCTTTATAAGCATATGCACACATTTAGGGTGTTCTGCAAAGGGAGAGTACAACAGTCTACCACCACAGGAGTTCTGCAAAGGCAGAGTACAGCGCTAGTCACAGGAGCTGATGCTCCAAGTCCTCGCTCTCCTGTGAAGCTTATGCATGCATTTAGGGTGTCCTGCAAAGGGGTGTACTGCACAAATACATAGGAGTCCAGAGAGTACACAGGAGTCCTGCAAAGGGAGAGCACTGAGTACACAGGAGTCCTGCAAAGGAGAGTACTGGCTGAGTACACAAGAGTCCTGCAAAG
Organism: Cryptotis parvus; assembly: GCA_021461705.1. Taxonomy (NCBI): domain Eukaryota; kingdom Metazoa; phylum Chordata; class Mammalia; order Eulipotyphla; family Soricidae; genus Cryptotis; species Cryptotis parvus. Next base: position 7,649 of record JAJIBD010005974.1, read on the forward strand.
GGAGAGTACTGGCTGAGTACACAAGAGTCCTGCAAAGGGAGAGCACTGGCTGAGTACACAAGAGTCCTGCAAAGGGAGAGTACTGGCTGAGTACACAAGAGTCCTGCAAAGGAAGAGTACTGGCTGAGTACACAAGAGTCCTGCAAAGGGAGAGTACTGGCTGAGTACACAAGAGTCCTGCAAAGGGAGAGTGTTGGAGGACATGTTTAGCTAATCTGGGAGTTTTGTTGTTTTGCTCACTCCCAGCTTAATCTTATTTAAGCCAAGGTTCATTCTAATGAGACCTCTCTTCTATGTAAACACTGCTAGAGGGTGTGGCAGTTACAGAAGTCACCTTGATTGAATAACTTCTGATTTATACATCTACTAAGACTTCTATGTTTTCTAGATTGGGCACAGCTCCTCTTTATACCCACTGCACCCAGCGTGGGACAGTTAGAATTTACCAGGGAGACTACCACCCTGGCTACATTGAGACTATAGGAAGATTCTAGGAAGGATCATACTAGTTTGCTCTAAGCAGGCGAGTATGACCCTTTCAGTACACAAGAACAAGATACTCAGAATCACCCTGGTGCAGATAATAATAATAAGGACCTTGTGGGTACCATCTAGATTACATGAAGCTCATGAAGTTAAGATGTATTACTTTTATATCAGCCCCCTCTCTCTCCAGTGTTTTACATAAGAGATAATCTCGGGATTAGTCCTTGGAGTAACCTTTGTTTATACCTGTAATAGGGTGTGGCACTACACTGTTTAGGGTTCTTTGTTGGCATGACAACCTCCCGATTGGATTACTTTGGTGTATATAAGGGGCTGACTTGAGGCCCCTTCACCTTTTGCCTTTTGGTTCCTCAGCCTTCAGCTTTTGGCTCCTGCGGCTTTTGGCTTTTGGCTTTGGCCTTTTGCTCCTTCTGGGTAGGACTCAACTCCGGGTGAGATCCTTTCTCTCTTTGGTGGGAGACTTAAGCTCTTTTGTATGGTCTAAGTTCAGACCAGAGCTAGAGTCTGTTCATTATATTGGATTGCTGTGGAAGAGCTTTTGTACTAATAAAAGCCATTTTTGGAACTGCACCGGACTACGTGAGTTTTCATCTTTCTCCCGGCGTCCTCGGAGGTAGAAGACAACCTCTGTCCTGACACTGTCGGGGACCCGGCGATGTTCCCCGACAGGAGAGCACTGAGTACATAGGAGTCCTGCAAAGGGAGAGCACTGCCTGAGTACACAGGAGTCCTGCAAAGGGAGAGTACACAGGAGTCCTGCAAAGGAGAGCACTGCCTGAGTACACAGGAGTCCTGCAAAGGGAGAGTACTGCCTGAGTACACAGGAGTCCTGCAAAGGGAGAGCACTGCCTCAGTACACGGGAGTCCTGCAAAGGGAGAGCACTGCCTCAGTACACAGGAGTCCTGCAAAAGGGAGGCACTGCCTGAGTACACAGGAGTCCTGCAAAGGGAGAGCACTGCCTGAGTACACAGGAGTCCTGCAAAGGGAGAGCACTGCCTGAGTACACAGGAGTCCTGCAAGGGAGAGGACTGCCTGAGTACACAGGAGTCCTGCAAAGGGAGAGCACTGCCTGAGTACACAGGAGTCCTGCAAAGGGAGAGCACTGCCTGAGTACACAGGAGTCCTGCAAAAGGGAGAGCACTGCCTGAGTACACAGGAGTCCTGCAAAGGGAGAGCACTGTCTGAGTACACAGGAGTCCTGCAAAGGGAGAGCACTGCCTGAGTACACAGGAGTCCTGCAAAGGGAGAGCACTGCCTGAGTACACAGGAGTCCTGCAAAGGGAGAGCACTGCCTGAGTACACAGGAGTCCTGCAAAGGGAGAGCACTGCATGAGTACACAGGAGTCCTGCAAAGGGAGAGCACTGCCTGAGTACACAGGAGTCCTGCAAAGAAGGAGAGCACTGCCTCAGTACACAGGAGTCCTGCAAAGGGAGGCACTGCCTGAGTACACAGGAGTCCTGCAAAGGGAGAGCACTGCCTGAGTACACAGGAGTCCTGCAAAGGGAGAGTACACAGGAGTCCTGCAAAGGGAGAGCACTGCCTGAGTACACAGGAGTCCTGCAAAGGGAGAGCACTGCCTGAGCACACAGGAGTCCTGCAAAGGGAGAGCACTGCCTGAGCACACAGGAGTCCTGCAAAGGGAGAGCACTGCCTGAGTACACAGGAGTCCTGCAAAGGGAGAGCACTGCCTGAGTACACAGGAGTCCTGCAAAGGGAGAGCACTGCCTGAGTACACAGGAGTCCTGCAAAGGGAGAGGACTGCCTGAGTACACAGGAGTTGATACTCCCAATGCCTGTCTTTCTCTTCCACATGCCAATTTCTTCAGCCCATTCATATCTGCTCTAGTCCTAGTGGATGGAATACTGGTGACATAATAAAGAACCTGCAAAGAAAACAAATCCCATGGAACTCGGCTCGCCCTAGGCCCAGCTGACTATGGGGCCCCCCAGGAGGGCAGATGGGTTTTGGGAGTGGGCCCATCACCTCTAGGGGGTCCCAGAAACAGCCAGATGAGACTAGCCCATCACACTAGCCACCATTTTCACTGTCCGGACACTGGGAAACTGCCTCACGACCAGATTAACAGAGCAAAACCAGTTCGAGCCCAGGTAGGCGGCTCCCAGAAGCGGGAATCACTGGGAATTCGTCAGATGGAGTCAGGGGTCAGCCATTCCCGCCTCCATTTTGTCGAGCCTGGTGGCCCCGCCCAGGAGCTGCCCTGGGGCCCACCAGCCATAGCATGAAGAGCCTCACAATCGGCTGGGGGAGGCTGGAACTCAGCTCGCCCGGGCCCAGCTGACTATGGGGCCCCGGGAGGGCAGATGGGTTTTGGGAGTGGGCCCATCACCTCTGGGGGGCCCCAGAAGCAGCCGGATGAGACTCACCCATCACACTAGCCATCATTTTTGCTGTCCAGGCGCTGGGAAACTGCCTCGCAACCAGATTAACAAAGCAAAACCAGTTCGAGCCCAGGTTGCGCAGCCGCGCGTCCATTAAAATAGTGGAAACAGTAATGTCTTTTAATGCACTGCATTCCACGAAGAGCAGGAAAGTTTGGTGGGAGGGAGAGATAAAGAGGAGAGAAATGACATACAGAACCCGCCAAGTAGTTGAGGTGTGGGAGGGGGAGGGAGGTGGGGACATTGGTGATGGGAGATGGGTTTGGGTGGAGGGATGGGTGTTGGAACACTGTAGAACCAAAACTCTATATGAACATCTTTCAATTGTATGTCTAAAATGGTGTAATAATATTTGGAGGGCCGGAGTGATAGCCCAGCGGTAGGGGCGTTTACCTTGCACGCGGCCAGCCTGTGCCGGCCCGGGTTTGATCCTCAGCATCCCATATGGTTCCCGAGCACCGCCAGGAGTAATTCCTGAGTGCAGAGCCAGGAGAAACCCCTGAGCGTCGCCGGGTGTGACCCAAAAAAGCAAAAAAAAAAAAAAAAATTTGGTGGGGGGATAATAAAATAAATTAAAAAAAGAAAAGAAAACAAATCCCTTGAAAGATTTGCTCTGGCCTGGTTGTTGTGAAAGGCTTTAACTGGTGAAATGCTTTAACTTGGTGTTTCTCCAAGTGAGAGATCCCACCCCTTTTGGACAAGGGAAAGATTATTAGTCTCTGGTGGAACTGGGAATGCTACCTGTTCATTTAAAGATAAACTCTTGGGGGCAGGGGAGAGGTGGTGTGTATGTGTGTGTGGTGATGTGCCTGAGTAGTTTTGTTATTTCTGAAAAGCAGACTGTAGGCCAACAACTCTGGTTACTGCTGTCTAACTCAATATAGTGGAAAAAAATATACTTTCCATAAAGGAAAAGTTTAAGTAAATAATGCATATATGTATAAATGTAAATGTATATATAATAACTGTATATAATGTACATATGTATATGTACACTTCCACCAATTAAGTGTCCATTTCTAAATGGAATGATGTTGAGTGCTGTCGGGAAGCCGCGGGGTCCCCGACAGTGTCGGGACAGAGGTTCTCTTCTACCTCCGAGGGCCCGGGAAACAGATGAAAACTCACGAGTCCGGTGCAGTTCCAAAAAGGCTTTTAATAGTACAAAAGCTCTTCCACAGCACTCTAATATAATGAACAAACTCTAGCTCTGGTCCGAACTTAGACCATACAAAAGAGCCTAAGTCTTCCACCAAAGAGAGAGAGGATCTCACCCAAGATGAGTCTTACTCAGAAGAAGGAGCAAAAGGCCAAAGAGCAAAAAGCCAAAAGCCAAAAGCAAAAGGCCGAGGAGCCAAAAGCCGAAAGCTGAAAAGGCCCAAAGTGAAGGGGCCTCAAGTCAGTCCCCTTATATACACCAATGCAACAGGGAGGGTCGTGTCAACAAAGAACTCTAAACAGAGTGTAGTGCCACACCCTATTGCAGGTATAAACAAAGATTATGCCAAGGACTAATCCTGAGATTATCTCTTATGTAAAACACTGGAGAGAGGGCTGATATAAAATAATACATCTTAATTTCATTAGCTTCAAGTAATCTAGATGGTACCCACAAGGTCCTTCTTATTATTATCTGCACCAGAGTGATTCTGAGTATCATGTTCTCCGTATACTGAAAGGGTCACACTCGCCTGCTTAGAGCAAACTAGTATGATCCTTCCTAGAATCTTCCTATAGTCTCAACGTAGCCAGGGTGGTAGTCTCCTGGTAAATTCCTAACTGTCCCACGCTGGGTGCAGTGGGTATAAAGAGGAGCTGTGCCCAATCTAGAAAACATAGAAGTCTTAGTAGATGTATAAATCAGAAGTTATTCAATCAAGGTGACTTCTGTAACTGCCACACCCTCTAGCAGTGTTTACATAGAAGAGAGGTCTCATTAGAATGAACCTTGGCTTAAATAGATTAAGCTGGGAGTGGGCAAAACAACAAAACTCCCAAAATAGCTAAACCTGTCATCCAACAGAGTGCTACTGAGAAAAACATGTTGCAAACTGCTTACCTACTGGTCCTTTCTAGAATTTATAAGTCATCTTACCTGTGCCATAAACATCACCAGCTCCGCCAGTTCTTTGCTAGGTTTATTTGGTTGCAACTTAAAAATCTTCACATTGGATTTGTAGTGACTATACTGTTGCAGAAACTGTAGAAAAAATAGAATTTAAGGTGGTTACCTCCAATTATTTGACTTTCTCAGTACAAAGTGAAAAATCACTTCAAAGTCTTTTATAGAAATATAGTGAAAAGGATGTGGCAAAAAGTACATAGACACAAGATTTCCTTTACTGTAGCCTTTTAAAAACATTCGGGTTGTTTTTGTTATAATTTTTCTCTGCATTCTTCAAAATGAGTTCTGAAAAAAATCAAAGCACATCATACGTCATGGAAAGACCCTCTACAATTATCCTGTACTTGCGATCTCTTTTCTGACAGAAACAACCTTAACAATCCTTCCATCCTAAGCAGAATCCAGTCACTCTCTACCTCACCCACACAGTTCTACACAGCTCCAGGTGGATACTTAACTCATTTGACCCTCTCACACAAGCATGCTCTCAACCACTTCCAATGCTCTTAAATACAGCATCTCAACAAAACTCCGTAAATGGCGGAGTATGAAAAAAGTCTCACCTTCATTTTTTTTAATTTGTTTCTTACTTTTTTATCTCCACTGCCTCAATTTTTGGACAGGCTAATGGCAATTAAAACTACTGACACCAATGCTTAAAAGCCACTCGATATAAATATTTCTGCGTGAAAATTTGGAAAGAAAAAAGGATAATCAAACGACGAAAATCTGTCTTGGTGATGAAACGCATCAAAATCTGGTAAGACAAAGCGTAACAAAGCACCTGCTAGATAAATAAACTAGAAACACCAACATTTCCATTATGTAAGTTATTCACAGACAAGCTAGGTCAGTATCACGAAACCCCTCAAAACCTGGGTGGCGTCCAATCTGTCCCCCTTCTGGTGCTGCCTGCCCGTATGGGAGAGCGAGCCCTGCTGACCTCGCAGGCACTCGGAACAGCCCGGGACAGAGCGGGCACTCGGAACAGCCCGGGACAGAGCGGGCGCTCGGAACAGCCCAGGACAGAGCGGGCACTCGGAACAGCCCAGGACAGAGCGGACACTCGGAACAGCCCGGAACAGAGCGGGCGCCGGAACAGCCCAGGACAGAGCGGGCACTCGGAACAGCCCAGGACAGAGCGGACACTCGGAACAGCCCGGGACAGAGCGGGCGCTCGGAACAGCCCGGGACAGAGCGGGCGCTCGGAACAGCCCGGGACAGAGCGGGCGCTGGAACAGCCCAGGGCAGGCGGGCGCTTCGGAACAGCCCGGGACAGAGCGGGCGCTCGGAACAGCCCAGGACAGAGCGGGCGCCGGAACAGCCCAGGGCAGAGCGGGCGCTCGGAACAGCCCGGGACAGAGCGGGCGCTCGGAACAGCCCGGAAAGAGCGGACACTCGGAACAGCCCAGGACAGAGCGGACACTCGGAACAGCCCGGGACAGAGCGGGCGCTCGGAACAGCCCGGGGCAGAGCAGGCGCTCCGGAACAGCCCGGGACAGAGCGGACACTCGGAACAGCACAGGACAGAGCGGACACTCGGAACAGCCCGGGACAGAGTGGGCGCCGGAACAGCCCCGGGACAGAGCGGACACTCGGAACAGCCCGGGACAGAGCGGGCACTGGAACAGCCCGGGACAGAGCGGGCACCTGGAACAGCCCGGGACAGAGCGGGCGCTCGGAACAGCCCAGGACAGAGCGGGCGCTCGGAACAGCCCGGGACAGAGCGGACACTCGGAACAGCCGGGACAGAGCGGACACCCGGAACAGCCCGGGACAGAGCGGGCACTCGGAACAGCCCGGGACAGAGCGGGCACTCGGAACAGCCCGGGACAGAGCGGGCACTCGGAACAGCCCGGGGCAGAGCGGGCACTCGGAACAGCCCGGGGCAGAGCGGACACTCGGAACAGCCCGGGGCAGAGCGGACACTCGGAACAGCCCGGGACAGAGCGGGCGCTCGGAACAGCCCAGGAGAAAGCGGACACTCGGAACAGCCCAGGAGAGAGCGGCGCTCGGAACAGCCCGGGACAGAGCGGACACTCGAACCGCCCGGGACAGAGCGGGCACTCGAACAGCCCAGGCCAGAGCGGGCGCCCGGAACAGCCCGGACAGAGCGGGCACTCGGAAAAGCCCGGGACAGAGCGGGCACTCGGAACAGCCCAGGACAGAGCTGACACTCGGAACAGCCCGGGACAGAGCGGGCGCTCGGAACAGCCCGGGCAGAGCGGGCGCCGGAACAGCCCGGGACAGAGCGGGGCTCTCGGAACAGCCCGGGACAGAGCGGGCGCTCGGAACAGCCCGGGCAGAGCGGGGGCTCGGAACAGCCCGGGACAGAGCGGACACTCGGAACAGCCCGGGACAGAGCGGGCGCTCGGAACAGCCCGGGGCAGAGCGGGGCTCTCGGAACAGCCCGGGACAGAGCGGACACTCGGAACAGCCCGGGACAGAGCGGGCACTCGGAACAGCCCGGGACAGAGCGGGCGCTCGGAACAGCCCGGGACAGAGCGGGCGCTCGGAACAGCCCGGGACAGAGCGGGGCTCCCGAACAGCCCGGGACAGAGCGGGCACTCGGAACAGCCCGGGACAGAGCGGGCGCTCGAAACAGCCCGGGACAGAGCGGACAATCGGAACAGCCCAGGACAGAGCGGGTTCTCGGAACAGCCCGGGACAGAGCGGGCACTTTCGGAACAGCCCGGGATAGAGCGGGCACTCGGAACAGCCCGGGACAGAGCGGGCGCTGGAACAGCCCGGGGACAGAGCGGGGCTCCGGAACAGCCCAGGAGAGAGCGGGCACTGGAACAGCCCGGGGCAGAGCGGGCACTCGGAACAGCCCAGGGCAGAGCGGACACTCGGAACAGCCGGGACAGAGCGGGCGCTCGGAACAGCCCGGGACAGAGCGGACACTCGGAACAGCCCGGGACAGAGCGGGCACTGGAACAGCCCAGGACAGAGCGGGCGCTCAGAACAGCCCGGACAGAGCGGACACTCGGAACAGCCCGGGACAGAGCGGGGCTCCCGGAACAGCCCGGGGCAGAGCGGGTTCTCGGAACAGCCCAGGACAGAGCGGGCGCTCAGAACAGCCCAGGACTGAGCGGGCGCCGGAACAGCCCAGGACAGAGCGGACACTGGAACAGCCCGGGACAGAGCGGGCGCTTCGGAACAGCCCGGGACAGAGCGGGCGCTCGGAACAGCCCGGGACAGAGCGGACACTCGGAACAGCCCGGGACAGAGCGGGGCTCCGGAACAGCCGGGGCAGAGCGGGTTCTCGGAACAGCCCAGGACAGAGCGGGCGCTCCGGAACAGCCCGGGACAGAGCGGACACCGGAACAGCCCGGGACAGAGCGGGCGCTCGGAACAGCCCAGGACAGAGCGGACACCGGAACAGCCCGGGACAGAGCGGGCACTCGGAACAGCCCGGGACAGAGCGGGCGCTCGGAACAGCCCGGGACAGAGCGGACACTCGGAACAGCCCAGGACAGAGCGGGCACTCGGAACAGCCCGGGACAGAGCGGGCGCTCGGAACAGCCCGGGACAGAGCGGACACTCGGAACAGCCCGGGACAGAGCGGGCACTCCGGAACAGCCCGGGACAGAGCGGACACTCGGAACAGCCGGGACAGAGCGGGCGCTCGGAACAGCCCGGGACAGAGCGGGTTCTCGGAACAGCCCAGGACAGAGCGGACACTGGAACAGCCCGGGACAGAGCGGGCACTGGAACAGCCCAGGACAGAACGGGCGCTCGGAACAGCCCGGGACAGAGCGGACACCGGAACAGCCCGGGACAGAGCGGGCACCTGGAACAGCCCGGGGCTGAGCGGGCACTCGGAACAGCCCGGGACAGAGCGGGGCACTCGGAACAGCCCGGGACAGAGCGGACACTCGGAACAGCCGGGACAGAGCGGGCGCTCGGAACAGCCCGGGACAGAGCGGGTTCTCGGAACAGCCCAGGACAGAGCGGACACTCCGGAACAGCCCGGGACAGAGCGGGCGCCGGAACAGCCCAGGACAGAACGGGCGCGCGGAACAGCCCGGGACAGAGCGGACACTCGGAACAGCCCGGACAGAGCGGACACTCGGAACAGCCCGGGACAGAGCGGGCGCTCGGAACAGCCCAGGACAGAGCGGACACTCGGAACAGCCCGGGACAGAGCGGGCACTGGAACAGCCCGGGACAGAGCGGGCGCTCGGAACAGCCCGGGACAGAGCGGACACTCGGAACAGCCCGGGACAGAGCGGGTTCTCGGAACAGCCCAGGACAGAGCGGGTTCTCGGAACAGCCCGGGACAGAGCGGACACCGGAACAGCCCGGGACAGAGCGGGTTCTCGGAACAGCCCGGGACAGAGCGGGCGCTCGGAACAGCCCGGGCAGAGCGGGTTCTCGGAACAGCCCGGGACAGAGCGGGCGCTCGGAACAGCCCGGGGGAGAGCGGGCGCTGGGGCAGCCCAGGAGAGAGCGGGCGCCGGAACAGCCCGGGACAGAGCGGGCGCTCGGAACAGCCCGGGACAGAGCGGGCACTCGGAACAGCCCGGGACAGAGCGGGCACTTGGAACAGCCCGGACAGAGCGGGCACTCGGAACAGCCCGGGACAGAGCGGGCGCTGGAACAGCCCAGGGCAGAGCGGGCGCTCGGAACAGCCCGGGACAGAGCGGACACTCGGAACAGCCCAGGACAGAGCGGACACTCGGAACAGCCCAGGACAGAGCGGACACTCGGAACAGCCCGGGGCAGAGCGGGCGCTCGGAACAGCCCAGGGCAGAGCGGGCGCTCGGAACAGCCCGGGACAGAGCGGACTCGGAACAGCCCAGGACAGAGCGGACACTCGGAACAGCCCAGGACAGAGCGGACACTCGGAACAGCCCGGGGCAGAGCGGGCGCTGGAACAGCCCAGGAGAGAGCGGGCGCCGGAACAGCCCGGGACAGAGCGGGCACTCGGAACAGCCCGGGGCAGAGCGGGCGCTGGAACAGCCCAGGAGAGAGCGCGGGCGCTCGGAACAGCCCGGGGCAGAGCGGGCACTCGGAACAGCCCGGGACAGAGCGGGCACTCGGAACAGCCCGGACAGAGCGGGCGCTCGGAACAGCCCAGGACAGAGCGGGCACTCGGAACAGCCCGGGAGAGGCGGGCACTCGGAACAGCCCAGGACAGAGCGGGCGCTCGGAACAGCCCGGGACAGAGCGGACACTCGGAACAGCCCAGGACAGAGCGGGCACTCGGAACAGCCCAGGACAGAGCGGACACTCGGAACAGCTCGGGACAGAGCGGGCGCTCGGAACAGCCCGGGACAGAGCGGACACTCGGAACAGCCCAGGACAGAGCGGGCACTCGGAACAGCCCGGGACAGAGCGGGCGCTCGGAACAGCCCGGGACAGAGCGGGCGCTCGAACAGCCCGGGATAGAGCGGACACTCAGAACAGCCCGGGACAGAGCGGGCACTCGGAACAGCCCGGGATAGAGCGGACACTCGGAACAGCTCCGGGACAGAGCGGGCGCTCGGAACAGCCCGGGACAGAGCGGACACTGGAACAGCCCGGGACAGAGCGGGCGCTCGGAACAGCCCGGGACAGAGCGGACACTGGAACAGCCCGGGACAGAGCGGGCACTCGGAACAGCCCGGGAGAGAGCGGGCACTCGGAACAGCCGGGACAGAGCGGGCGCTCGGAACAGCCCGGGACAGAGCGGGCGCCGGAACAGCCCGGGATAGAGCGGACACTCAGAACAGCCCGGGACAGAGCGGGCACTCGGAACAGCCCGGGATAGAGCGGACACTCGGAACAGCTCGGGACAGAGCGGGCGCTCGGAACAGCCCGGGATAGAGCGGACACTCGGAACAGCCCAGGAGAGAGCGGGCACTCGGAACAGCCCGGGAGAGAGCGGGCACTCGGAACAGCCCAGGACAGAGCGGACACTCCGGAACAGCCCGGGACAGAGCGGGCACTCGGAACAGCCCGGGGCAGAGCGGGCACTCGGAACAGCCCGGGACAGAGCGGGCGCTCGGAACAGCCCGGGATAGAGCGGACACTCGGAACAGCCCGGGACAGAGCGGGCGCTCGGAACAGCCCGGGATAGAGCGGACACTCGGAACAGCCCGGGACAGAGCGGGGCTCTCGGAACAGCCCGGGACAGAGCGGGCACTCGGAACAGCCCAGGAGAGAGCGGGCGCTCGGAACAGCCCGGGGCAGAGCGGGCACTCGGAACAGCCCAGGACAGAGCGGACACTCGGAACAGCTCGGGACAGAGCGGGCGCTCGGAACAGCCCGGGATAGAGCGGACACTCGGAACAGCCCAGGAGAGAGCGGGCACTCGGAACAGCCCGGGAGAGAGCGGACACTCGGAACAGCCCGGGATAGAGCGGACACTCGGAACAGCCCAGGAGAGAGCGGGCACTCGGAACAGCCCGGGAGAGAGCGGGCACTCGGAACAGCCCGGGACAGAGCGGGCGCTCGGAACAGCCCGGGACAGAGCGGGCGCTCGGGTGCAGGAGGCCCTCCAAAGCAGTCAAACACGGTTCGCCCGGTTTGCAGGAATCCTGGGTCTTCAGGAAAAGGGCGAGAGCGTGCAGAAGCCGAGGTGGCCACGTCTCCAAGGCTGCGCGCCGACACAGGGTCTCCCGACCACGCGGACCCCGACCGGGGCAGCACTCGCGGCACGCCCGCTGCCCCGCGGAGCCGTGACGCGGAGAGCAAGGTCCCCGTCCCACAGCCCGCCCGTCTCACCCCACCCGCGGCCCGCCAGTGCTGTAACGGCGTCGCCATCCCACCTCTTCCACATAAGCTGGCGGGTCCCGTTTAATCAGATTTTGCAGCTGCGGCAGGTTGCTTGGCAGCTTGTTGTTGTTTCTGTTGGACATGTTGGCGGGCGAATGGATTCCAGGCGAAACCCACCTCACCAGCAGCTACCGGCCCAACCCGCCAGAAACTGCCACCTCCTTAGCGGCGGCGGAAGCTGTACTTCCGGGTGGGGCCGGACGCAGCACGTGGGTACTGGGCGGCGCCATCTTGACCCCGAAAGCAAGCATTTACTACGGAAGCCTCAGAGCGCCAAACTTGCAGACGAGCCGCTCTGTAACAGTGGCGGGATTTTGGTGTGCTGGTGAGTAGTTTTGTTTTTTTTGTTTTGTTTTGTTTGTTTGTTTTTTGCTCTTTACCAAAACATTCTATAGTTGTGTCTAAGCAATCTGAAAATGCAAAGATTTTACACACAGTAAAATATTATTATCCCCGCCCTGCAGTGAAATATCCATTAGAGGAAAATTGTCAAGCCAGAGAGATAGGTATGGATAAAGTAAAGGGTAAGGTGCTTGCCATGCACTCCCTACGTCAGGAGTTCAAATCCGTGAACCGACTAAGGTGCTTCAGTACTGCAGGAGTGATTCCTAACCAGAGAACTGTGAATAAACCCTGAGCACTCAAAGAAGGAGGTGAGGAGGGAAGGAGGGAAGGAAGTTTCTTTTAAAAAAAAAATTCTTTTGAGTACTTTTATTTATAATGCTGTTAATAGCAGTTTCAGGCTTAGTCCTTCCAACACCACACCAGCTATCTCAGTGCCAGCATCCTTCCCAGTGTCCCCAGTTCTCCCATATCCTCCAGCTCACCTTCCTGGTAAACTCATTTGTTGTATTTCGTTTTTCAAATCCCCATACACAATTTCCCCCTATTATAATTTTTCCTCTTTTAAATTTATTTTTTGTGAATTAAAATTTTTTTTCAGTGAAAAAATTTTGAAAATTAGGGGCCGGAGTGATAGTCCAGTGGGTACGGTGTTTACCTTGCACGCAGCAACCTGGGATTGATCTTCTGCGTCCCATATAGTTCCTGAGCACCGCCAGTAATTCCTGAGTGCAGAGCCAGGAGTTACCCCTGAGCATCACTGGGTGGACCCAAATAGCAAAAAAAAAAAAAAAAAAAAAAACCTTTTTTGAAAATTGAAGTTTTTTTAATTCACAAAAATGAATTTAAAAGAGGAAAAATTATAAGAGCACCATGATTTACAGTTACTTATGGTTGAGTTCTAGACAAAGAATATTGCAGCACTGATCCCACCAGCAGTATTACCAGGACCCTTCCATATCTCCCCAAACCATCCCATTATTATTTTTATTTCTTTACACTCCATATATGAAAATGAACATTTCTGTTACTGGTTTTGGCATATCGAATGCGCAATGGACAGCTTGCCAGGCTCTGCTGTCGGGGCGCTATATTCTCATTACTTTGTGGGGCTCTCTCAGAGGGGTGGGTAGAATATTCATGGTAATTTGGAGGTAAATCGCGCGGCTGCTGTGCGGCCATCGCAACAGGGAAAGCTGGTTTCTGCTCTGTCTGGTGTATCTATGTTTTAGGCTCAAGCATTCCTGGGCTTGAAGCAGGAAAAAAAGGGTTTTTTTTTTTTTGCTTTTTGAGTCCACCCAGCGATGCTCAGGGGTAACACCTGGCTCTGCACTAAGGAATTACTGGGTGCTCAGGAACTATATGGGGCCCATGAAGATCAATCCCAGGTGATTGATCAAGCAGTGCCTGATAAAATTTCACGGCCATCCTAGGCTGCCAAAACAAAGAAGGACTAAAATGACTATCTGTACTTTCAATGCAAGTACGCTGGCATCAGAAGCATATATTGAAGATCTGATGGTGCAAGCGCAAAAGATCAAGTACAACATCATTGGTCTGACTGAGATGAGGGAGGCGTCAGTTGCATCATGCTGTATTTGACACCGGAGAAGAATTGTTCCTTGGAATATGCGACGAAAAGAGAGGCGCTCTGTGGCATTGGTGTCCTTGTCAACACGAACATGGCCGTAAACATTGATTCATTTGAATGCCTAACAAATCGGATAGGACGATTACACTTGAAGAGATGTGGCCCACTGCCAGCAATTTCTATCTTCATTGTCTACGCACCAACATCCACATACAAAGAAGATGAAATTGAGAAATTCTACATGGAATTGGAGGAGTTCTATAAACAAGATCACACCTTCTACAAGATCATAGTCAGTGATTTTAATGCCAAGATAGGACCAAGAAGATCGGCTGAAGAACTCCATATCAGGACCCATGGGCTAGAATGGAACGAACAGGGTGAGAGACTATCTGAGTTCATCATGTCCACCAAGCCCATGCATGGGAACTCACAGTTCCAGAAAGCTGAAGCGAAACGTTGGACATGGGAATCTCCTGGCGGACAGTTCCACAATGAAATTGACCACATCATCTTCAATCGAGCGGTTTTGTCTGACCGATGTAGCTGTCGTCCCCCAAATTCCAAACAGGATCAGACCACCGTCTCCCTTCGTGCAAAATTCTACTTCCCCCAGGGGAGAAAAGGCTGCAAAGTTTAAGAAGAGAACTCCCAGAACGACCACCAACTGGGAACTCTTTGGCACCATTGCAGCAACATGGGGAGATACTATCATTGACGACGTCGATGAAGAATACAACCGACTGGTTCAGCACCTCCATGATTGTGCGAAGAATGCCGAGAGAGAGAGAAAGACACAAAAAGAACACCTGTCTTCAGAAACTCTCGAGCTCATTCGCCAACGTGGCAAGGCGCGAGCCTCAGGAGACCAAACGCTAACGTCCAAGCTTGCTAAAAGGTGCAGAGAAGCGATACAAGAAGACCTCAAAGACAGAAGAGCAGAAACACTGGAAGATGCAGCAGAAGCCGGGAAAAGCATTCGCACCGCCTGCCTGTCCTTTGCCAACTATAAGACCAAGATGACTGCCCTCCAACACCCTGATGGATCTATCACATCTTCCAGAAAGGCAATGGAAAAGATTATCCATGACTTCTACTCGGATCTCTTTGATAGCCACATCCACCTGCCCACATACCAAATTCCGCAGGATGGATATGTCATTCCCAATGTTCTCCCTTCTGAAATCCAACATGCCATCCTGTTGGTAAAGAAGGGAACAGCACCAGGTCCAGACAAAGTCAGACCCGAACACCTGAAGAATCTGCCGGCGGTACTCATCAATACACTAGCTCGGCTCTTCACACGCTACCTGTCCGAATGCAAGGTGCCCTCCCAATGGAAAACCAGCACGACAGTTCTACTGTTTAAGAAGGGAGACATTCACGACATCGGCAACTATTGCCCCATCTGCCTGTTGTCCGTCATCTACAAGCTGTTTACACGAGTCATCCTGAACAGGATTAGCAGAACACTAGATGAAGGACAACCATGCGAGCAAGCAGGCTTCTGGAAAGGATTCAGCACAATCGACCATATTCAAACAGTAACCAAGCTCATTGAGGTTTGTAGGGAGTACAAGATGCCATTCTGTCTCACATTCATTGATTTACAGAAAGCCTTTGATTCTGTGAAGACTGAAGCAGTCATCGAAGCCCCTAGCCAAACAGGGTGTTCAAACCCAATACATCAAGATTCTTTGTGAGCTGTATTTTGGATTCACCACCAGGATCTCACCATTCTACAAAGAAGTGATCATTGATGTCAAAAGAGGGGTTCGACAGGGTGATACCATTTCACCAAAACTCTTCAGCGCCACCCTTGAGAACATCATGCGACAATTAGAATGGGAAGGAATGGGAGTGAAGATAGATGGTCGGCAACTACACCACCTCCGCTTCGCTGATGACATTGTTCTAATAACACCAAACATTAGCCAAGTGGCACAAATGCTGGCTGACTTTGAACGAGAATGTGGAAAGATAGGTCTACAGCTGAATCTAAAGAAAACCATGTTTATGAAAAAATGAACTAGTTCCTGAGGCCCCATTCACTCTCAATGGAACAAACATCTCTGAATGCAGCAGTTATGTGTACCTAGGTCGGAAATCAACATGATGAACGACCTAAAACCTGAGCTGCGCAGGGAGGAAGAGAGCGGCATGGAATGCCTTCAAAGGCATTGAAGAAATAGCCAAAAGGACAAAGAACCTCCGGCTCCGGGCACATCTCTTTGACTCCACCCGTTCTCCCTGCATTAACATCGGCCTTAGAGACCTGGGCCTCTACGAAAGCAGGATGAGAATGCTATTCGGGTCTCCAAGAGAGGAATCGAAAGAGCTATGCTTGGAATATCACACCTCACTCAAGTGAGAGAAGGAATCGGAGTTCTGACCTCCGTCACTATTCCAGAATCAGGGATGCTGTCTCATTTGCCAAGGCATCGAAAATCAGATGGGATGGACATGTAATGCGATTTGGAGACAACCGCTGGACTAGAGCCGTTACCGACTGGATCTCAGGGGATGTCAAAAGATTATGTGGCCGCCCACCTACAAGATGGTCAGACTTCCTTGTCAAGACCCTGAAGGAACGGTTTGAGGCTCTTCATATTCCTGAATGAACCAGATGCCATTGGCCTACATTGGCACGTGATAGGGTCCAATGGAAATGTTACTGGCTCCCGCTCAAGCAAATCGATGAATAACGGGATTCAAGTGATCAAGTGAAGTGATCCATATATGAAGAGAATCTCTGTCTTCCTCAATGGCTTCCCTCAGCCTGATACTCTAGTTCCTTCCACACAATATTCCCTCAGTATTCCACACAGTAGTCCCTCAGTATTCTACAGAGTATTCCCTCAGCCTGATACTCCATCCACACAATATTCCCTCAGTGTTCCACACATTAGTCCCTCAGCTTGATGTCTCCTTCCATCCACACAGCATTCCCTCAGTATTCTATGCAGTTTCCCCTCAGCCTGGTAGTCTGGTTCCATCACACAGCATTCCCTCAGTATACCACACAGTATTTCCTCAGCTTGATACTCTAGTTCCATCCACAGAGCATTCCATACAGTGTTCCCTCAGTATAGCACACAGTATTCCCTCAGTATGATACTCTAGTTCCATTAGCACAGAAGCCCACTGAAGGCTTTTATTTCTCTTGCAACTGAGTAGCATCCTTTAGTGTATGTGTGTTTCAGTTTCTTCCCATAGTCATCTGTTCTTGGGCACTGATTGTTTCTAGGTCTTGGATATCATGAATGTATGTATGAATGTACAATGTACAATGAATGTAGAAGTACAAATTTTGTTTTAAAACTATTGGGTGTTTTGGCTGGAGCGAGAGCACAGTGGGCCTTTCATGCAGCTGACCCAGGTTTGATCCCCAGCATCCCATTTGGTCCCCCGAGCACAGCCAGGAGTAATTTCTGAGAGCAGAGCCAGGAGTAACCCTTGAACATTGCTGGTGTGACTCAAAAAAAGCAAAAAACAAACAAAAAAAGTGGGCATTTGTTTGTTTGTTTGGTTGGTTCTTGGGGAAGATGCCAAGAAGTAGAATTACTGGGTCATGACCCACTCTGGGTCATGTGGAAATGCAGTTACAAAGCTCTGCTCATGAC
>JAJIBD010005974.1:27500-72290 GCA_021461705.1 Cryptotis parvus
TTTTATTCTCATCTAACCCCTGAGCATTGCGGGTGTGACCCAAAAAAAGCAAAAAAAAAAAAAAAGAATGTCTTCAACAAATAAAGATTGGACATGTGACAAAGTTATAGAGAAAAACCATTGTATGTGTCAGATCCTGGGTTTGATCCCTAGATGGACACACACACACACACACACACACACACACACACACACACGTGTATGTGAACAGAAGATTTAAGCAAATTAAAATAATTTTTAAGGTGACTACAAGAGTATGCCACCGTGCGGCAGAGCTTGGCAAGCTACCCGTGTCGTATTTGATATGCCAAATACCAGTAACAATTACAGACCTCATTCCCATGAACTGATGGAATGGTTTGAAGCTCTTTATGTTCCTAGAGCAAGCAGGTGCCCTTGGACACTACTTGCATGAGACAGGTCATATGGAGATGTTACTGGTGCCCGCTCGAGCAAATCGATGATGAACGGGAAGACGGTGATGTCATGCAAATAAATGCCGCCATTCTATATCTGTTTCTCTCCTTCTGGCTAATTTCACTCAACATGATCCTCTCCATGTCCATCCATTTATAGGAAAATTTCATAATTTCATTTTTCCTGACTGCTGCATAGTATTCCATTGTGTAGATGTACCAAAGTTTCTTTATCCAGTCATCAATTTTCGGACACTCTGGTTGTTTCCAGATTCTGGCTATTGTGAATAATGCTGCTATGAATATAAAAGTAGGGATGGTGTTTTTCTGCTTGTTTTGGGCTTCCCAGGGCATATTCCCAGGAGTGGTATGGCTGGGTCAAATGGGAGTTCAATTTCTAGTCTTTGGAGGAATGTCCATATTGTTTTCCAAAAAGGCTGTACCAATCGACATTCCCACCGACAATATATGAGTGTCCCCTTTTCCCCGCATCCACACCAGCACTTGTTGTTCTTGCTCTTTTGGATATGTGCCAGTCTCTGTGGTGTAAAATGATATCTCATTGTTGTTTTGATTTGCATGTCTCTGATGATTAGTGATGATGAGCATTTTTTCATATGTCTTTGGCCATTCACACTTCTTCCTTGCTGAAGTTTCTGTTCATTTCTTCTCCCCATTTTTGATGGGGTTCATTGTGTTCTTCTTGTAAAGTTCTACTGGTGCCTGACATATCCTGGATATTAACCCCTTATCAGATGGGTATTTGGTGAATATTCTTTTCCATTCTGTGAACTGTCTTTGTATCTTGGTCACTGTTTCTTTTGAGGTTCCGAAGTTTTTAGCTTCATGTAGTCCCATATGTTTATCTTTGCTTCTAGCTGTTTTGTTAGTGGTGTTTTTTCTTTGAAGATGTCTTTAGCTTCAATGTTGTGGAGGGTTTTTCCTATATTTTCTTCAATGTACTTTATGGATTCAGGTCTGATATTGAGATCTTTAATCCATTTTGATCTGATTTTTGTGCATGGTGATAGAGGTCTAAATTCATTTTTTTACATGTAGCTGCTCAGTTTTCCCAGCACCACTTGTTGAAAAGGCTTTCCTTGCTCAATTTTGTACTTTTTGCTCCTTTATCGAAGATTAATTGTTCATCTATTTGAGGCTGGTTGTCAGGACACTCAACTCTATTCCATAGGTCCACAGGTCTATTTTTATTCCAATACCATACTGTTTTAATTACCACTGCTTTGTAGTAGAGTTTGAAGTTGGGAAAGGTGATGCCCCCCCATCTTCTTTTTCCCAAGGATTGCTTCAGCTATCCCTGGGGTTTATTATTCCATACAAATTTCAGAAGTGTTTGGTCAATTTCTTTGAAGACTGTCATGTATATCCTTATAGGGATGGCATTGAATCTGTATAAAGCTCTAGGGAGTATTACCATTTTGACAACGTTGATTCTCCCCCATCCATGAGCAGGGAATGTGTTTCCACTTCCTTGTGTCCTCTTTAATTGAAAGCCTTCTCCCTAAGATCAGGTATAAGACAAGGTTTCCCCCTTTTCACCTCTTTTATTCAATAAAAGAAGTACTTGCCATAGTACTGGAAGTACTTGCCATAGCAGTCAGAGAAGAAAAGGACATTAAGGGAATCCAGATAGGCAAGGAAGAAGCCAAGCTATCATTATTCGCAGATGACATGATATTATACCTAGAGAACCCTAAACTCTCTACCAAAAAACTCCTAGAAACAATGAGACGCTTACAGTAGAGTGGCAGGGTACAAAATCAATACCCAAAAGTCCGTGGCTTTCCTATATACAAATAACAAAAGAGAGGAAAGGGATATTAAAAACATGATCCCATTCACAATTGTGCCACAGAAAATTAAATACCTAGGAATCAGTTTGAGGAAGAACATTAAGGATATCTACAAAGAGAACTCCATTAAAATATATTATTTTAAAACTGGAATAGCTGGGAATCCTGCATTAGGAGACACCCATCTTCTGGGAGCTTCCCTGGCTCACTCTTCCTGTATGTTTCCCCAAAATAAAGCCTTTTACAGAATTCAGCCGTTTCCTCTCCTGTTCTTTACTTTCAGTTTTGACTGTGTGAGGACGGGCGCCTGAATGTCTGCACCTCCTGCTTTTGGGAAAAGCCAGCCAGGAGTTTGCCATCTTCATCATCATTATCTACTAATCCAAACTGGCCCAATTTAGTTTCTATTTCTCCTTTCTCAACCCTTTCTCCAAAAAAGAGACAATAGTAACTTAGATAAGCCACTGGAGGGAGCCCAGGCTTTTCTTTCAGACAACAAAATGGCACCATTTGACAAAAAGCTCACATAAAACCAGATGAGACTGGCAGCAGAAGACATCTTTGTTCAATTTTCCATTGTTCTTTTCTTTCTTTTCCCACTTCTGGTTGTCCAGAAGTATGATGAAAAATAGGCAATGCTCACTCTTGGTTGTGGTGCTCACTGGCCTCACAAGTTTAGTTAGGAGCATGTGCAGAGCTGGTTGCAAAGCACCAGTTATAGCACAGTTGTGGCACCAGGATGACGGATGGTGGTGCCTGCATCCCGCATGTCACGTGGGTTGGTCACATCGGTGGAAGCTGCATCTCAGGCAAAGCAGGTGCTCTAGGCAATTGCCAGATATTTACAGCATTGCTGTCCTCGATTCGTTCTTCTCTTTCCTATTATACTGGTAATTGTGCCCACAATCTTTGAATCCATTTCTCTTTGTGAACAGTGAAGACGTAACCAGCCTGTCCTGTCACGCCTGGTGCAACAGCAACTATTTCTCCCACTGCTCTTTGGCTTTTTACCTCTTCAAGCACTAGTTGAGATTTTAAAGTCAAATGTTTCTTAAGAATCATATAATTGTTTTCAATTTTTTAAGTATTTTATTATACCACCGTGAGATATACAAATAAAAAGATATACAATTAAAAAGTTCATGTTTGTTTTCAATTTTTTATGTCTTTATACTTCAAACATTGAACATTTGGGTTGGCTAAGAAAGTTCTTTAGTGATTTGGTAAGGAGAGAGAGAGAGAGAGAGAGAGAGAGAGAGAGAGAGAGAGAGAGAGAGAGAGAGAGAGATCGGGTCTTTTTAAAATCTGGCACCGCCACCCCTTAGCACGACCAACTGACCCAAAGCACTGCTGGGCCAACTGCAGGTTTGAAATTGCCCCAGCCCTGTTGAATAAATATAACAGGCTGGAGAGATAGTACAGGGCTTAAGGCACTTGCTTTACATACGGCAAACCTGGATTCCATCCCTAGCACCATATGTAGTCTCCTGAACACCCCAAAAAGTGATTCAGAGGGGCCGGAGCAATAGCCCAGCGGGTAGGGCATTTGCCTTGCACATGGCCGGGCTTATGCTGGCCCGGGTTCGATCCCGGCATCCCATATGGTCTCCTGAGCACCGTCAGGAGTAATTCCTGAGTGCAGAGCCAGGAGTAACCCCTGAGACTCACGGGTGTGACCCAAAAAGCAAAAAGTGATTCAGAGTGCAGAGCCAGGGAGTAAACTGAGTATCACATAATGTGCTATTTTACCACTTGCTACAATGAACATAAATGTACATTTATCTCTTCCAATTATTTTTTGCATGTTATTGTCAAGAAGTTACTTGACATGTTACTGTCAAGAAGTGGAATAACTGGATCCTGTTGCAGGACTCCTTTAAGGGCCGCTGCATTAGCACACTAAAAGGGCCTAGGTGAGGTGCAGGGAGGGATTATCTAAGGACATTTAACACTCCCTGCTTTCCATAACAATGGGAGGAAGGTCTGAGTTGCAGGGATATAAACTAGCCGGTTTTCACTCGCGCGGCGCTTCTTTGGGGGCTGCTGCTCGCTGTGAGCGGTTGCCCTGCTTGGAAGTGTTCTTCTCCTTTCCCAAAGCCGATACACGTGGTGGTCGCCATCTTGGCCTACACGTGGCTGGGGTTCTAGCCTGGAATCCTAAGCATCGGGTTTTTCCTTTTGCTGATTTGTATGCCTGAACCTGTGATAAGTAAAGTCTTTTAAAACCTCATCGGATCCCTGAGTGCTCATCCATTCCTCGCCGGCTTCGGAGGTAGAAGGGAACTCGCTTCCCGGCACTGTCGGGGACCCGGCGGGCGCCCCGACAGGATCCTATGAAAGTTTGTATTTATAAGACAGTGTTAACTTATGAAAATCAAAGTGGGAGGGAACAGAACCATGCAGAGTCCGCCTCAGACTCTGATGACAGACCTGGTGAGCCTTAATCAATGAAGTGGGCACTCCCGATTATTGATGACCATCAGAAAAAATGCTGTATTGGACAGAAATGACCAGTTCCTAGTGTTCCTCCTATCTTAGGAATGTTGAGAATGTGCCCAGTATGAAGGCTGACCAATAGAATGTTAAAATATGAGGTTAGTGCAGCTATAGCTTGATGCCATCGGGTAACTTCCCTCCTTGCACTTAAACAAATTCTTGGTTCGAAGATGACTTGAGCATCACACCTCCATAACTACCACCTGACTTATCGTTGGGGTGGAGTGGGGGACGCACACACCCCCTGTGTACCCAACCTGAGTGGATGCTTTAGGGCTGGTCTGATTGGTTGTTATCTGTGTAATAGGATTAGTTGTTACAGAACCTTTAGAGAAGTATTTATGCATTCATAAGTTGACTCTGCAATTTAGCATATAGATATTGAGCACTGCATTTAAGAAACTATTTAGTAAATAAGGAAAGGAAAAGGAAAATTTGGAATTAGATGAATTTTTGTTTCTAGAACAAGCCGCTGATGAAATATCATTTTCCAGTAATTCCTCTTTTGTACTGAAGATCTTAGAGAGGGACCAGCAGATTTGCCGATTTCACCTGCTGTCTTCTGCCACTGTCAAAACTGTGCAGCGAGAAAACATGACACCAGATCCCATTAATCAGAACAGTCAAAATGAAGCTCTGGGGGACCCCAGCTCTGGGCATCGAGATGAGTGTGAGATTGCACCCAGGCAAGTGAACTCTGCATTTTTGTCTGGTGGACTGAGGGAACAATCCTGTAAAGCCAGTAGGAAAGCTTTCCATTTGAGCACTTCTGAAAATCCAACTAGGTGGAGTGTGAGTGATGAAGGTGCTACGGATAGCGACAGTAGCACGAGGAACTTGATGTCACCATAAAGCCCTCTGTTGAGGACAAAGAAAGGGCTTCCAGCCGCAGTAGGGATAACTCACAGGTCTCTGTCAGTGAGACGTGTTTCTGGGAAGCTGGGGCTCAAAGACAGACTGAACAGAGAGATGCTGATCTGGATTTGTCTGATAAAGATTATAATAGTGATGAGTCTGTTGTAGTAGAAAACTTGAAAAATAAAGCTGTAAATGTCAGTAAAGTTGACTTGATGATGAAAGAACTTGGACAGACCTGGAAAAGCATTCGTTTAAGGATGATGCAATTCTTGGGAATGAGGCTGTTTCTGGGACTCCCCACACAGCCTACTCTACAAAGAGTGAAATGTGTGCACCTGACAAAACAATAAAAAGGAAGGTCGCCCCTGTGAAAAAAGGGGGACGACGTGAGCAAGTCTAACAGGAACTCCAGCACTCCCACCTCAGATCTAATGATTAAACTCTTCCCTGCTTTGAAACCGAAACCAAAACTAGATTTACACTTGGGAAATGATCACTATCACTATCTTCCCGTTCATCATCTATTTGCTAGAGTGGGCACCAGTAATATCTCCATATGTCCTGTCTCATGCTAGTAGAACCCAAAGGCATCCGCTTACTCCAGGAACATAAAGAGCCTCAAACCATTATATTAGGTCATGGGAATGACCTAATATAAATGTTACTGGTATTTGGCATATCAAATACGACACGAGCAGCTTGCCAGGCTTGCCGTGCGGGTAGTATACTCTTGTAGTCACCTCAAAATAAAGCATTTATTGATGAACCGGCGCGGCCGCTAGTGGCAGCGCAAGCTGGGCTGTGATAGTCTGGTCTGCTGGGTGGAGTTGTGACAAGAGGGAAGTCCGGATGTGGAAAATGGTGGCCCCCATGGAGTAGGGGGGTCGTCTGGCTTGTTGTGAGGCTCTGCTGGGGTGGCAGTCCAGGGTTAGAACCCGCCATGCCTCCCAGGCGCCTCATGAGCAGCTGGGCACAGGGAGAGCAAGTAGCCGTTCTGCCCCATGTCTGGGAGTCTCTGGTTCAGCATACCTGGGCCGGATTGAGAAAAAAAACTGCTGCAGGGTGGGTGTCGGTGATCCGGGCTGTGATAGTCTGGTCTGCTGGGTGGAGTTGTGATGAGAGGGAAGTCCGGATGTGGAAAATGGCGGCCCCCCATGGAGTAGGGGTGGTCGTCTGGCTTGTTGTGAGGCTCTTCTGGGGAAGTGAACCCAAGTTAAACCAAAATCTACACCACCTGTCTGGTAAGTCGGAGCATTATCACATGGTATCAGTGTTACAAATTATAATGCTTTTATCAGTGTTGTCAGAATACTTAAAATCACTACCCTTTTAGTTGTCCCGAAGTCAAATGAGATGATTTGTTAAAACTTGGTTTGATTTATGGATCTAAATGATGACAGAAGAGATTTTGATGCCTTGTGTATGCAGGAGTTTCAAATTAGGTATATTAGTATGCCTTAAAATTAATAACTATTGAAAAGTGAAATAACCATTAAATACTTTAAATTTAAAACCGCTGAATACCCAATTTATGGCATATATTATTGTGGGTTGAACTTCAGCATACTTTATTGGACGTACTTTTTTTTGGGTGGGGGATGTGGTTTGGCAACACCCAGCAATGCTCAGGACTTATTCATGGCTCAGCATGACAGAATTACTCCTGGTGGTGTTCAGGGAATCACATGGGATTCTGGGGAATCTATCCCAGGTTGGCCATATGCAGGACAAGCACCCTACTCTCTGGACTGTCTCTCTGGCCCCTGTGCATACTTTTTTACTTGTTTATTTTGGGGGTCACACCTGGCTGTGCTCAGGGATCATTTCTGATGGGGCTGGGGGGAACCATATGAGATGTTGGGGATTGAATCCAGATCAGCTATAGGCAAGGCAAGTACCTAACCTGTTGGACTCTCTCTGGCTCCTTATAATCAGTTTTGAAGGTTATTCTAACAGATATAAATACCTACCTCTATGATCAGAGGTGACTATAAGAGTATGCCACCTGCACGGCAGAGCCTGGCAAGCTACCCTTGTTGTATTTGATATGCCAAATACCAGTAACTATTATATACCTCATTCCCATGACCTGATGGAATGGTTTGAGGCTCTTTATATTCCTGGAGCAAGCAGATGCCCTTGAGCTCTACTAGCATGAGACAGGCAGAACATATGGAGATGTTACTGGTGCCTGCTCGAAAAAAAATCGATGATGAACAGGAAAACAGTGAACAGTGATAGTAAATACAGTATACCACCCACACGGCAGAGCCTGGCAAGCTACCCGTGTCATATCTGATATGCCAAAAATCAGTATAATCATGGGCCTCATTCCCATGACCTGAAGGAATGGTCTGAGGCTGTTTGTGTTCCTGGAGTAAGCAGATGCCCTTGGGCTACACTAGCAAGCGACAGGACATATGGAGATGTTACTGGTGCCCACTCAAGCAAATAGATGAACAACAGGAAGATAAGTGATACATATGTTATGATACCAATATCCAAGGTCAGGAAAAACATGGATCAGGAGGTCTTGCCAAAGGTGGAATCTACCACAAATGTGGGGAGTCAGAGGTTAGGTAAGATGGAGAAGGGAACAGTATGCTAATAATTATTGAAAGTCATAATACCAGCCTAGAACTGAGCATTGAATATAGGCAAAAGATACACATGATAACCTCTAAATTTGTGTATTGCAATCCACAATGTGTAAGAGAAGGAAGAGAGAAAGAGAGAGTAAAGAGAAAAGAGATAAAGAACCTACCATAGAGGCAGGCTAGGAGATTCGGGAAGGAATCGGGGACATTGGTGGTGGGAAGTAGGCACTGGTGGAGGGATGGGTGCTGGAACACTGTATGACCGAAACCCAAATATGAACATCTTTGTAATTGTGTATCTCATGGTGGTATAATAAAATATTAAAAAATATAAATTTAGAAAAAAAGCAAAAAAAAATTTTAAAAGTACAAGATCTTCCGTTGTAGAACGAGCTTGTGGAGAGTGGTCGGGCCATATCCTGGGGTGCTGGGGGATTATCCTGGCTTTGCGCTCCAGGACCACTCCTGTCAGTGCTGGGGGGACCATATTAGGTACTAAGGATAAAACTGGGCTTGATGAGCCTTAGTGCCTTGGCTCGTGCACTGTGTCTCTGGCTCTTCAATTCTCAGTCAGTTGCCCTGATTTTTTTGACAAACTTAAATTCTTTTGTTTTATCTCACTTTTAAACCTCCCCGATGGTGCCAGGGCTGTATCTGTGACACTCTGGAGGTCATGCAGCTCTGGGTTTGGGCATATTCTCCATCCTTTTGAGCCCTCATTGTCTCCTAGACTTAATTTGCTTCCCTTAAATCAAGGGTCAAAAAACACTGCTGGGAATTTTAAACTTACTAGCAGTCTTGGATATAGTTGTTCTCACATTCCTTCTGGAAACACCTGTGGTCATCTTTTCCTCAAATAACAGCCCCTGGGTCACATAGAAACACACGTGGTCATTTTTTTTTCTCAAATTCTGTCCTCTGGGTCCCGTGCGGTGGTGCTGGTGGTGGAGATACTGAACTCCCTTGAAATGTGAAGGGCGCTCTTTTTCCTTCTCACTTCATTTCAGCTCTTCTGATATTCCCAAATGCAAAGGGATATTGCTCTAAAGCCTACCTTCTTAAATGTTGATTGTGACCCCCCATAGAGATTTTTTTAAAATTTGTTTTATTTATATTATTTTTGCTTTTGGGCCACACACGGCATCGCTCAGGGCTAAGGCCCCAGCTCTGCACCCAGGAACTAACTCCTGGCAGTGTTCAGGGGACCATATGGGATGCCAGGTATGGAACCTGACTTGGTGCTGGCAAGACAGTGCCATATATGCTGTACTGTTCTGGTGCCAAGAGCACTAGCATTTATATCCAAAAGCACAGTTGACAAATAAGCTTTTCTTTGTGGGCCAAACCTGGAAGCTCAGGGCTTCCTCCTGGCTCTGAACTCAGGGATCCTTCCTGAGAGACTCAAGGGACCATATGTGGTGTTAGGGGATGAAAACCAGGTTAGCTGCAGCAAGGGAGCTGGTCTGTATGTGCCTAAACATTATGCCTGCCTGACCTCAAGCATAGGTCAGAGGTACGAGGCCGATGTTCTCTGTACACTCAGCCGTGGAGATCTGCATTCTGGAGGGCTGCCAGTACATTCCTTGGACTCTTACATAACTGATCCTGTGTCTGTGTTTTCACTATAACTTCTTGAGACATGATAAAATTTTAAACTTTATCATTTCCATATAAAAATTTCATACTGTGTATGTTCCCCATATTTTAGAATATGGAAAAGGGTTAAGATATTTTTGTGTGTATTTCATTGTATTGCTATTATCTCTAAAGGTTTTTTTTGGGGGGTAAGTGTATTCAACATAACTTATAAGTCAATTTTTTTTTTTTTTTTGGGTCACACCCAGTGACGCTCAGGGGTTACTCCTGGCTCTGAACTCAGGAATTACTCCTGACAGTGCTCGGGGGACCACATGGGATGCCGGGAATCGAACCCGGGCCGGCACAGGCTGGCTGCGTACAAGGCAAATGCCCTACCGCTGGGCTATCGCTCCGCCCATTATAAGTCAAAATTGTTAAGCCTAGAGAAATAGGACAATGGGCTGGAGTTTGTCTTGCATGTGGTCCACCTATGTTTAATCCCTGGCATCCCATACGGTCCCCTGAGTCCCACTAGGAGTTATCCTAAGCATAGAGATAGAAGTAATAAATAAATAAATAAATAAATAAATAAATAAATAAATAAATAAATAAATAAATAAATAAATAAATAAATGAAAAAGAAAAAGTAAGTCCTGAGCACTGCTAGAGGTGACCTTAAATTAAAGCCAAACAAAAAAGTCAATACTATTGACATGGGGCCGGGAGCGATAGCCCAGCGGATAGGGCGTTTGCCTTGCACGCAGCAGGCCTGTGCCGGCCCGGGTTCGATCCCCGGCATCCCATATGGTCCCCGAGCACCGCCAGGAGTCATTCCTGAGTGCAGAGCCAGGAGTAACCCCTGAGCATTGCCGGGTGTGACCCAAAAAGCAAAAAAAAAAAAAAATACTATTGACATGGCAGTGTTCTTCACATTTTCCCATACACTTTATTTTCTGTTTATTTTCTGTTTATTTTCTGTTCCCGAAGAGTATATATATATATATATATATATATATATATATATATGTGTGTGTGTGTGTGTGTGTGTGTGTGTGTGTGTATATATATAGAGAGAGAGTATATATATATGTGTATATATATATATGTCTTTCATATACACATATCAGTTAAACCTTATCTGAAATAAAAGCAAAATAAACACTCAAAAATTACTCATACAGTGCCCGAAAATTGATGACTGGATAAAGAAACTATGGTACATCTACGCAATGGACTACTATGCAGCTGTTAGGAAAAATGAAGTTATGAAATTTGCCTATAAGTGGATGGACATGGAGAGGAACATGTTGAGTAAAATTAGTCAGAAGGAGAGGGCTAGATATAGAATGACTGCATTTATTTGCATGACATAAATATATATACATATATATACATATTATGATATCAACATCCAAAGTCAGGTGAAACGTGGATCAGGAGGTCTTGCCAAAGGTGGAAACTACCACAAACGTGTGGGAGCAGAGGTTAGGTAAGACAGAGAAGGGAACAGTGTGCCAATAATTATAGAAAGTCTATTACCACATAGAATTTAGGGTTAAATACAGGCAAAAAGATACACATGATAACCTCTAAGCATATGTATTACAATCCACAACATGTAAGAGAGGAGAGAGAGAGAGAGAGAGAGAGAGAGAGAGAGAGAAAGAAAGAGAGAGAGAGAGAGAGAAAAGAGACGGAGAACCTGCCACGGAGGCAGGCTAGGGAGGGGGGGAGGGAATCGGGGACCTAGGTGGTGGTGGGAAATGGGCACTGGTGGAGGGATGGGTGATGGAACACAATATGGCCGAAACCCAAACATGAACATTTTTGTTCATGAACAAAAATGTTCATGTTTGGGTTTTAACATATTTATTGTTTAAATAAATAAATAAATAAATAATAAGAAGGAGGAAAATTTTTTAAAAATTACTCATACATGCAATAGTTCAGGTACATGTTTAAGGCATTTTTTAATAAAATTTTATTTTCTAATCAGTGATTCATTTATTGATACCATCATCTTTCAACAAATAAAACATTTTAAAGTTACTAGGTGTATATGCCAGTACTGCTTCAAACCTAATAATCATTTGCTTAAACATACATATATATGTGTGTATATATATATACATGTATATATATATACTATATATGAGTGATTGTTTTGTGTATATGTGTTCTTTAGTAAAAGTAGATAGTCTTTCATTATACAAGTCTAGCCTGGCAGATGCATGTTAATTGGAACTCAGTCATCGCATTTATGGAACATGTAGACTTTTCAGGGTGTGGTACGGAAGGCATTAAGAGTCTCATGTATAGATAAGATAGTGGATTGACTTACCACTGGGCCGCACTAAAAATTACTTGTAAAGAGTGACAAAATTTGGGAAAATATGTGTGTTTTTAAAATTCTGATGTTTTCTCCCATACTATTTTCTCAACCTCTGTTGAGAGTCTTAAAGTGCTGCAGAAGGTTTTCAAATGGGCACCAGCCATGCTGCCAGGATCTGCAGCTCCCCAGCTCTTGGTATCTCGCTAACCCTTTCTGTATAAAAGCTGAATAGTAATAATCAAAATGCTAACTCTGGAACTAACTATACTAACAAGGATGTTTCTACTTTCTTAAAAAAGAGTATCCATAAGGATTCTTGGTGACTTTTTTCATAAGATCATAGAAAACTTTTCAGGAATGGCACAGAAGGATATGTATCGGGTAGGGAAAGCGTCTCCAGCATCCCTTCCCTTGGTCAGAGTCTTTGATTCAAGGTATCCTGTATATTTTATAAAATCAGGGGACCAGAGCAATAATCCAGCGGACAGGGCATTTGCCTTGCATGCAGCCGACCGGGCTCGGTCCCTGACATCCCATATGTTCCCCTGAGCACCGCCAGTAGTAATTCCTGAGTGCAGAGCCGGGAGTAACCCCTGAGCATTGCTAGGTGTGACCCAAAAAAGAAAAAAAAATCAGTCCAAACTATTCCCAAGTGTTTTAAAAAATCCTTATTTGTTGGAGTGGCCAAGTTAACATCCTGCCATAATAAGAAAAGGATGTTGCAACACAATTCCTCATCATAATGACTTTGCCTGAAGATAATAAGCAAAAGATAGGGGAAAAAGGATAATAAAGTTTGACACTATAAAGTAACAAGTAAATAGCCAGTTCCTTCTCTATAATGATTGCAATGAAGAAGTTACTCAAGGGGCTGGAGCGATAGATAGTTCAGAGGGTAGGGCGTTTGCCTTGCATGCGGCCGGCCTGTACCGGCCTGGGTTTGATCCCGGCATCCCATATGGTCCCCCAAGAACCGCCAAGAGTAATTCCTGAGTGAAGAGCCAGGAGTAACCCCTGAGCGCCGCTGGGTGTGACCCAAAAAAGCAAAAAAAAAAAAAAAAAAAAAAAAAGTTACTCAAAAATTCTTCCACAGGAGAACAGGCATGATGGCAGATTCAGCACATAAATATGTCTTGCCCTCAAATTGCTGACCATCTTGTTGCAGAAAGATGCACCAAGAAAATCTAGTCAGGGCACGAGCAATAGCACAGCGAGTAGGGCATTTGCTTTGCATGCAGCCCACCCAGGTTCGATCCCGGCATCATATAATCCCCCACGCAGTGCCAGGAGTGATTCCTGAGCGCAGAGCCGGGTAACCCCTGAGCATTGCTGGGTGTGACCCCCAAAAAAAAAAAAAAAAACCTAGTCAGACAACAAACAAGTGCTGGCCCATGGCAACACACCAATAAAGTAATTGTAAGGTAATTTAATATAAAAATTTTATTTAAGATGTAAACTAGAAACGAGGGTGAATGGGAAGAAGATGTTCCTGCAGGAAAGAGCAAAGTGAAAGAAAAAGTAGTTGTATGGGAAGGACGGCACAGGTTGTGTTACAGAGAAGAGGCAGGTGTTGAGCAGGATGGTGGGGAAGCGGCTTGACTGAAGCAGGGCAGTATGAGGAAATGGTATAGGGCTGCAGGGCAGCAGTAGAGCATGTGCTCTGCATTCCTACGATGCCCTACTGCCTTCCCACCCCCAGCGTGGCCAGTCACAGTGGAGTCACGGGGCCCTAAGAGCTAGAGAGAATGTTTTGAAAACAAAATGCTAGCGTTCGCCAATGGTGGTCCCCTAAAACAATTGGCAAAGGCTGTCACACACACTGCATGTATGATAGATATTTTGAGTCAGCTGCAGATGCTGGTAGCCATGGCAGCTTGGCAAAGACCAACTAGATTGGACCAACTGCTTATTTACTAGCATGTTGGAGTTTCCTGATACGTGCCTGAGAAAGCTATGAGGAAGCTGCAGTTTGCAACCCGGGAAACTCTGGGCTGCTCTCCCAGGCAGCTGCTGCGTGTTGTCTGTGTTGTGTGGACAATTGTCCAGACCATCGTTTTTAAGTATGGTGAAATTTATTTGATTAGAAGTGGAAGAACAAAACCACATCTGTTAGGGACTAAACATTCTTAACATTGGAATTAAAAAAAAACAACTTCTGACCTCATTTACAATTTCTTATTGTACAATTTCTTATTGCTTTACATTGTCTAGGCATGACAAGAAGCAGCATATAAAGATGTGCAGAAATTCTGCAGATCTTTTCAGTGCAATTAAAAAGAACTAAAAAACACAAGACAGTTGCTATGTAGTCTTTTGATGACGCTGCTGAGATTTTTTATGCTTTTGAGATTTTCTGCTTGTTGGAGGTTTTTTCGCCTTTGTTTGCCTTTTCTTTTGACTGTTCTGTAAGGAGAGAGAAAAAGAAACAATGCTTATCTTACCATAGTTACTTCCCTAGATAATTATTTGATTCTCCTGATTGTGCTTTTTCTTTATCCTCAAAGCTGATGTAGAATTGATCTTCACCCTCAGATGTGCTCTATTATTATTTATCAACTTATTTATTTACTTACTTATCTATTTATTTTTTATTTTTATTGGATCACCGTGTGATGAACAATTACAAAACTATTCTTTTTTTTTTTTTGCTTTTTGGGTCACACCCGGCAATGCTCAGGGGTTTCTCCTGGCTCTGCACTCAGGAATCACTCCTGGCGGTGCTCGGGGACCATATGGGATGCTGGGGATCGAACCCGGGCCGGCACAGGCCGGCTGCGTGCAAGGCAAACGCCCTACCCGCTGGGCTATCACTCTGGCCCCTACAAAGCTATTCTTGATTGGGTTTCAGTCGTACAGTATTACAACACCCATCCCTCCACAAGTGCACATTTCCCAGTACCAATGTGCCCAGTTTCCCTCCACCCTCCCCACAACCTGCCTCATGGCAGATACTTCTCTCTCTCTCTCTCTCTCTCTCTCTCTCTCTCTCTCTCTCTCTCTCTCTCTCTCTCTCTCTCTTTCTATATGTTCTAGTTTGAAAAGACAGTATCTCTTGACGTACTTTCAATACTCAGTTCTAGACTAGTATTACTATTTCCAACTGTTATTGTCAATCAGATCCCTTCTCTACCTTACCTACCCTCTGCCTGCCACATACATGTGGTAGATTCCAACCATTGATACACCCTCCTGGGCCTGTTTTCCTGGCCTTGGATATTAGTCTTTACTAGTTTTCTCTTTAAAACCCACAAATGAGTGCAGTCATTCTACATCTGTCCTTTTCCTTCTGACTCATCTCACTCAGCATGATGCTCTCCATGTCAGATGGGCTCATTTTTTTTTCTTTTTGGGTCACACCTGGCGATGCTCAGGGGTTACTCCTGGCTCTTTACTCAGGAATTACTCCTGGCGGTGCTCAGGGGACCATATGGGATGCCAGGGGATCGAACCGGGTCGGCCCTGTGCAAGGCAAATGCCCTACCCGCTGGGCTATCGCTCCGGCCCCTGGGCTCTTTTTTTTTTTTTTTTTTTTTTTTTTTTGCTTTTTTGGGCCACACCCGGCTCATTTTTTATTCCTTCTACTTAGTTCACTTTGAAAAGGAAGCAACAGTCTTCTAATTGGTCTTCTTTTGTCTCTTATCTTTGATGATTTCAACTCCAGTCTTACTTACAAGTCTCCTGTTCTGAGAGTAACACTAATGGTATCTACTTTTTTTTAATTTAAAAATATTTTTATAATACTACCGTGAGATATACAATTACATGAACAAAGCTGTTCATAATTGGATATATACTTTTACACCCAAGAAAACTGACATGTGGAGAAGGTGAGCTGCTAGACTAGCAGGCCAGTATGTTGTGTGGCAGAACTACTAGTATTTTGAACTCCACAAGCCAAGCTTCCAGCCACCGATTCTGTGGCCCTTTTCAACTTTTCACATGACCTGAGCATCACTGTATGACATCAATTTGCTTGAGTGGGCACCAGTAACAAACATCTCCATACGTCCTGTCTAAGCAAGTGTAGCCCAAGGGTATCTGCTTGCTCCAGGGACAGGAAGAGCCTCAAACCATTCTTCAGGACATGGAATTGAGGTCCATAATTATTACTGGTTTTTTGCATATCAAATAAAACACGGGTAGCTTGTCAGACTCTGCCGTGTAGGTGTGGTATACTAAAAAGATAGTGTTTACTAAAACCCGGAACCCTGGGAAATACCTCCACTGTGTTATTAAAAGTAAAGATAAATGTATTCTCACCGGTAACAATCATTTAATAGAATATGTGAAAGATGATTAATACCATCAGTGTGTTTCAAAATTTCACCACCAACAGAATTACCTGGCGAACATTTAAACACTGATTCCGAGGCCCCTCCCGGCAACCCACCAGGTGGGGTTAGGCTGATTCTGCCTTTAGGGATGTGCTCACATAAGACTCCTGCTACTGCTCTAGCAACTCTGAGATCAGTGCTATGAAACCCCTCACAGAACTTTTAAAAGCAGTTCTTTATGGGGTGAGAGTATACTGTATTGCTTTTTCTTTTCTCCCTGTTCCCAACCCTTTGTCAT
This sequence comes from Cryptotis parvus, assembly GCA_021461705.1. NCBI lineage: Eukaryota > Metazoa > Chordata > Mammalia > Eulipotyphla > Soricidae > Cryptotis > Cryptotis parvus. The sequence continues at coordinate 44,164 of JAJIBD010005974.1, forward strand.
TGCTGTTGTGATGAGCAGGCATCAAATACATTGCTTGTAGTGCACAGGACATCACCACTGCGTGGGGCGCCAGTGCTCCAGATGGCCTCGGATGTCCGGAGATGCCAGAGCTCAAGCTGAGCCGCATGCCTGCATGGCAGCTGCTCTACCACTGGGGCCCTGTACTGTCTTTTCTAGTCACAAGTTTCATTTTTGTGTTGGAAAAAACTTAAGGTCTGTTAGAAAACGAGGCACACAACTTGAGCCAGGAGTAACCCCTGAGCATCGCTGGGTATGGCCCCAAAATAGAACAATAAACATCTTTAACTTGAGGCTGACTCTTACTCAATAGATTTCATTGTTCTTTCTGGCCTTAGCATGTCCTTGAGAATTCTTATCACCCTGTCCTTGTCTGTTTTTCTACCTGATTTCCCTCACAAACTCCAATCACTTCACTTGAAGTTTTCTGAAAAACAGCAAGCTCTCTGACTGACTGAATTCTATTTTTAGTTCATACAGCTTTTACCTTCCTGGCGACCTGTGCTCTTTAAGATCCAAGTCTAATGATAAATTACTTCAGCGCTTTCTTTTTATTTGGGGAGGGGGTTGGGTCATACCCAGCAATGCTCAGGGGTTACTCCTAGTTCTGCACTGAAGAATTACTCCTGCAGTGCTTGGAGGACCATGTGGGATGCTGGTGATTGAACCAGGTCCATCCAGCGCATGCAAGACAAATAGCCTATCAGTTGTGCTATTGCACCAGCCCCAATTCAGCTATTTCCCTCCTGCCTCTTGACAGAAAAGTTAATCTCTCCTTCTGTAATCTTCAAGATTCTTGTACCTTTCTTCCTTTTATTTTTTCTCACACTGTGCCATAATTAATTAATGGCATATTTGCTTCAGAATGAAGGAACTCTATCTTATTACATTTTTTTTTTTTTTTTTTGCTTTTTTGGGTCACACCCGGCAATGCTCAGGGGTTACTCCTGGCTCTGCACTCAGGAATTACTCCTGGCGGTGCGCGGGGACCATATGGGACTCCGGGGATTGAACCCGGGCCGGCATAGGCCGGCCGCAAGGCAAACGCCCTACCCGATGGGCTATCGCTCCGGCCCCTCTTATTACATTTCTAACTTCACTGTCTACATTCATTTTAATGCATACTTATTGCATTATTGCATTATTGCATTATTGCATACTTATTGCATACTTATTGCTCCCACTGGGGAGCCGCTGGGGTCCCCAACAATATCAGGGAATGAGTTCCCTTCTATCTCCAAAGTCAGCAGGGAACAGATGAAAACTCAGAGTCTAACAGTTCCAAAAGCTTTTACTAATTAACAATAATAAAACAGCTCTGCTATTACAATCCAAGATAATGAGATTCCCCAGACTTCTAGTTCCTGGCCAGACCTCCAACCATGTGCATAGACCTAAGTCTCCCACCAATATTGATGCGCTACCTCAAAACATTCCCCTTATGTATATTCCAAAGCCACAATCCTTTCTTCAGGGAGGGTTGGTTTAACAAAGATCAATGAATCAGATTTTAGGTATAGATGTAAGGTGGTGCCACACTTTTATTTCAGGTCTAAACAAATGATTATGCCAGGGTCTAGTCCCTTCCTCTTTGACATAGAGATAATCAGCAAGATATTATCTTTTATGTCAAAACACTGGGGCGAGAGAGAGGGCTGGTATAAAGAAATACATCTTAATGGATGTATATTCAAGAGGAGAATCACATCATAATTTCATGGGCTTCATGCAATCTAAATGGTACCCACAAAGTCCTTATTTATTTTCTGCACCAGGGTAATTCTGAGTGTCTTGTCCTCTGTTTACTGAAAGTGTCATGTTCACTTGCCTGAGGGCAAACTAGCATGATCCCTCCTTTGATCGTAAATGGTAATCTCAACGTAGCCAGGGTGGTGGTCTCCTGATAAATTCACTCCTAATTGTCCCATGCTGGGACCAGTTGTTGTTAAAGGAATTGTGCCTAATCTAGATGCCGTTGAAATCATAGTAGAAATTAAAGTAATATTTCAAAAGTTATTTAATTCAGAGCCAAAATGACTCCTGTAACTGCCATACCCTCCATCAGTGTTTACACAAAGAGAGATTACTTTAGCATGAATCCTGGCTTAAAGACATGTAAATAGCTTAAACTGTAAGTAGCTTAAACAGGAAAGATCCCAAGCTAGCTAGGCCCTGTCATCCAATAGCTCCCTATCTTTACAGGCGCACATTCTAGTGTGGGGCACCCAGAAGCAAAACTCTATGCAGGGATACAATTATAACTCAAGGTGCTGACATTGCTCAAGAAACAAAACAGGAACAGAATAATGTACAAGAACTATTCTTAGATACATAGATTATTTTTTTCTTTCAGGGTGAATTTCTAAAATAAGGCAAAATTTATTTTTCTTTCACCAACCTTTTTCTTCCATTCTTTAATCAAATTCTTCACTTTTGCTGAATCTGGGTTCAGACATGCCTGAGTTCCATCCTTCATTACTGCACTGCCAAGAAAATAGTAGTAATATTTTTTCTTTTTAGAATTTACATGCTTCATGTTCCCCAGAATTCATCTACCCAGTTGCAATGGATTTGAATCCTTGCTATAAGCATCTGAAATCTTCAGTCTTTTTTTTAAATTTTTTTTTGTCTTCACATTTTCTGAGTGAGGGAGCCCGAGTAAATTTTGAGAACAGCACATAAACCTAAAATCTGGGGGTAAATTTGATTTGCTTTTTTGGGCTAGTAGTACTCAGGGTTTACTCCTGGCTCTGAATAATAAATGGCTTTTTACTTACATGATTTCAGTTTTATCACAAAAAGGAGTTGGGGAGTATTTATCAAGGCTCTTTAAGGAGTTGATATTCATAGTTCTTGAGCTGGTGTTGATGCAGAAACAGCGTCCAGACCTCATTACAGGGGTCCCTAAGGGAAAGAGAAGAAACAGAATATATTAGCTTAGAGCAATGTTTCAAGTTAGGTGATACATTCAAACAATACATTTAACTTAATCATGATTATGCTTTTTATTATTTTTTGTACATGTTTATTTATTAGGTTTTTGGGTCACACACTGCAGTGCTTAGGGACTATTACTGACTTTATGCTCAGGAATGACTCCTGGGAGTACTGGAGGTACTCTGTATAGTGCCAGGGACTGAACTGGGGTCTGTGGGAAACAAGGCAAGCACCTTACCACTATGCAGGCTCTCGACTCCATGATTATTGTGTATAATCATTACATATACCTTTGAAACAGTATTAGCTTCCTTTTCTAGATAAAATAGTTAAAGTTTAGAGACATTAGGAATGGGTGCTGGAATACTGTGTTACCAAGAACCAATTATGAACACCTTTGTAATTGTATGTCTCACGGTGGTATAATAAAAAATTAAAATAAAATAAAAAAAATCATTCAAGGATTTAGAGATTAGGCAAGTAATCTAATAAACAAGGATTAGAGATTAGGCAAGTAGAGGACAAGCTTCTAGCTTCTTAGAGTCCAAAAACATAAATCTTAATAACTGTATCTGATAAGCATAGGAAAAGATATTTTCACAAATTTTAATAGGTGCTTACTGCAGATCAGACACACTGAAACCCAGTATGTATGTTCTATGAGACCACAATTTCTTAGACAAATTTCAAATTCCACTGATCTAAGTGGAATAGAACAGGTATTAGTCTTTACAGAAAACTTATAACAACAGAATTCTTCATAACCAATTACTAACACCGTCCTCATTCAAGTTTAAAACTGCTTCAAACTCTTTTAAGACTCCTTAAAATACATTCTCTTCATTACTTATTTCATTCATTCAGCACATCTTTTTTCAGTGATTAGTCTATGTCATGCATTGTGAAAAAAAAACAACTTCCTATCTTTACAGAGCACACATTTTTTTAAAAAAAGTTGCAATACTTCAGTCTTACAGAAGAGGAACAGGAGGTTTAGAAAAGTATGCTAACTTGTTCAAGATAATAAAAGCAGTAATAAACTAATTAGGGGAGTATCTGATTATTGAATCCTCAGTTGGCTAATCACATACTTAAAAAGAAATAAAAATGTGACAAAAATAATTTAGGAGACAAAATCTTTCATCTCCTTATCAACTAGTTTAATTATAACAGATATAATTAATTTAATTATAACAGATATTATAATTAACTTATAATGTTTAATTATAACAGATATTAATTAAACACTTACTATATGCCCGATGCACACTCACTTAGATGGTTAAGACTGTTTGACTTGGCAGGTCGTTGGCAAGTCAAAAGCTCTAAATTTTGTATAACTGACTATATCATTAAGAAGTTCTTTCTTTCTTTTTTTTTCACCTGTAGCTTAATTTTATTTTTTATTTTATTTTTTAATTAAACATTTTATTATGCCACTGTGAGATATACAATTACAACTTTGTTCATGTTTGGAGGTTTCGGTCACATAGTATTCCGCCCTCTTACTTTCTAAGACATGCAAAGAATCATGTTTATTGGGCAAATTAAGAGATTTTCATAGGGATATACAGTCAATACTTCTGAATTTACCTACTAATCTATCATAACTTATAAGGACTTACCTTGAATGCTAATCAAAGTCAGGATGAATATACCCAAAAGGAGTGGAACACCGCTTTTCTTCATAGTGACAGAATGAAGTTCTCTTGAGTGGTTTCTCTATTAGTCTTCAAGCCTGAGAATTTCTTTAAAGAACACGTTCTTGGGACTCATATTTATTTAGGAAACCCATTTCCCTCCTCAACTCTAATTGGCTGATCTAGCTAAACTGACCACAGCTTTAATTGTGCTCGGGGAATCCCTACTCTCAGATCCAAGGGAGTTTTTGTTTGCTTTCTTTTCATTTCACATAAGTGGACGAATTATAGTAAGGGATGTGAAACTAACTCACGACCAGCCTTTGATACAATTACAAATGCTCATCTGGGTGAAGAATAAGCTTTATAGTGAATCATAAAACAAGGATTAAAGATGTGATTTTTATGTTTTTAAATTTTTACCCCTTTATCTTGTTTTTGGTGCCACACCCAACAATGCTTAGGGGTTATTCCTGGATCTCCACTCAGGAGTCATACTCTTCGTGCTGTGTTGGGAACCATATGAGATACTGGGGACTATACCTGGGACATGCTAGGCAAACACCTTACCTATCTCTCTGGCCCCCTGGAGATTACTATCTCTCTGGCCCCTGGAGATGTGATGTGATTTTTACATGGAAAATGTTAAAGTTCAGCAGACTTTTCAAATGTCCTTAATACATATAGCATATCTAGTACAACATATGGTTATATATATGTGTGTGTGCATCTTATTATATTGTCTACTTAACAATGTTTAAAAGCAAAAATAAAAATAAATTTAAAAGTTTCTTAAAGCCCTCAGATACCAGCTCATTTTCTACCTTGGTAAGTTCTTTTTACTAAGTTGTTGCTGCTACAATCTTTGCTAAGATTAAAGGATAACTGAGACAGAAAGATGGGACTACATAAAAGTTAAAAACTTCAGCCTCAATGTGTAGAAGAAGAGGGAGAGAGAGAGAGGCAGAGACAGAGACAGAGAGAGAAAGAGAGGAAAAGGGGGCACCTGCTATAGAGGCAGCCTGGGGTTGGGCGGAGAGAGGTGTGGGTACATTGGTGGTGGGAATGGGGCACTGGTGGAGGGATGGGTGCTGGAATACTGTATTACCAAGAACCAATTATGAACACCTTTGTAATTGTATGTCTTACGGTGGTATAATAAAAAAATTTAAAAAGGAAAAAAAAACTTCTGCATATCAGAGGAAATAATTAGCAGAGAGAAAAAGCTATGGAATGAAAGAACATAATTGCACATCATATCTGATAAATATCTAATGCCAGATATTATAGTAGGTAGAGTGTTTGTCTTGCACACAGCTGACCGGTTTCGATCCCAGACATCCCATATGGTCTCCTGAGCACCGCCAGGAGTTATTTCTGAGTGCAGAGCCAGGAGTAACCTCTGATTATTACTGGGTGTGACCTAAAAGTACCCCCTATAAAGTTAATATCCAGGCTATATAAGAAACATCAATAATATAGAGAAGTAATATAGAGATGCTCCAAATAACCGAATTAAAAAGACTTGAGGGGCTGGGGTGATAATACAGTAGATAGAGCATTTGCCCTCGTGCTACCAACCCAGTCCAATCCCCAGTATTCCATATAGTCCCCCTGAAAACTTCCAGGAATAATTCCTGAGCACAGGCCAGGAGTAACCACAGAGGATTGCTGGGTAAGCCTCATAAGTTACTACTACTACTATTGCTACTGCTACTACTGCTGCTGCTGCTGCTGCTGTTGCTGCTGCTACTCCTACTCCTACTGCTACTACTGCTACTACTAAATTTAAAGGCTTAGACACTTATTTAAAGTAGGTATAAATGGACATTGCTTACAAAGATATTCAACACCACTGATTATTAAGGAAATGCAAATAAATTCAGTGTGACATCATCTCACATCCATCTGAATCGCTGTATCACTGTATCACTGACTTCCCATTCATCATCGATTTGCTCGAGCAGGCACCAGTAACATCTCCATATGTCTTGTCTCATGCAAGTAGAGCCCAAGGGCACCTGCTTGCTCCAGGAACATAAAGAGCCTCAAACCATTCCGTCAGGTCATGGGAATGAGGTCTATAATTGTTATTGGTATCTGGCATATTAAATACAACACGGGTAGCTTGCCAGGCTCTGCCATGCGGGTAGCATACTCTTGTAGTCATCTCAAAATTCAGCATTTATTGATGAACCGCATGGCGCTGGGCCGCGCGATCTGGGCTGTGATAGGCTGGTCTGCTGGGTGGAGTTCTGACGAGGGGGAAGTCTGGGTGTGGAAAATGGAGGTCCTCATGGAGTGGGGGTCGTCTGGCTTGTTGTGAGGCTCTGCTGGGGTGGCAGGCCAGTGCTAGAACCTGCCATCCCTCCCGGGCGCCTCATAAGCGGCTGGGCACAGTGAGAGCCAGTAGCAGCTCTGCCCCATGTCTGTCTCTGGATCAGCATACCTGGGCCGGATTAAAAGACTGCAGCAGGGTGGATCTCGATGAGCCGGACTGTGATATCCATCTGAATACCACTGTCAAAGATGTGAAAATAACAAGTACTGAAGAAGATGGGAGGAATTACCCTTGTGTGTTATTTGTAGAACTACAAAATGGCAACACTAGTATGGAAAACAATATGAAGATCCCATTGAAACTTTAAAATAGATACTAGAGAAATAGTACAGAGCGTTAACACACTTACTTTTCTTGTAGCTTAATCTGGTTTGATCCCCAGCTCTGCATGGTCTCCTGAGAACTGTTGGTTATGACTACCCCCAAACATTAAAAATAGAAGATCAGGGAGATGGTGCAAAAGCTGGAGTTCACTTGTTGCATTCAAGATCCAAGTTGACTTTCTGGAACCACACAGTTTTCCAAGTACCACCAGGAGTGACACCCCAAGTGCAAAGCTGGGAATAGCTCCAAAACACTTCTAAGTGTGGTCCACACACAAGCAAAAAGAAAATTAAAAGTTAAAAAATTAAAAGTTAAATTGCCATATGATTTAGCAATCCCATTTCTAGGATTAAGTCCACAAGTATTCAAAACAGGGTGTGTTGGGACCTGAGTACAGTGGGAGGGCATTTGTCTTGCATGTGGCCTACCTAGGTTTGATCCACGGCATTCCTTATGGTCCCCTGAGTACTGCCAGGAGTAATTGCTGAGTGAAGAGTCAGGAGTAACCGCTGAACATCGCTAGGTGTGATTCCCCCAAAAAAAAAAACAGGATGTAAAGGAATACCTACCTGTGTTCACTGCATCAGTAATCACAATAGCTAAGAAGAGAAGCTATTCACATGTTCATTGACAGATGAACAAATAATAAAAATATGGTATATAAATATAATATGATATGTAAATATGGAACATTATAGTTTTTTTAAAGGTAGCCCTGTCACATGCCACAAAATGTATTAATCTTGAGGATATTAGACTAAGCTAGGTCATTCATAAAAGAACATATATTTGCCTGAGTTATGTGAAGTCAAGCATTATCAAGAAAAATCAAAGCTGGTTGACAAGGTCTGAAAGGAAGTTGGGAGGTGATAACTTTCTGGGGGAAAGGGGCAAATTTTGTTTTAGTATACCCAGTTCAGGGCTTGCTCTTGGTCTGTGCTCAGGGGTCACTACTTTATGCTGAGAGAGACTGTATGCTAGAGATCAAACTGGGGTTGGCTGAGTACAAGATAAGCACCTTAACTTTTATAATATCTGTTCATACCTGAAATTAATCTTTAGTGGGTATAGAGTTTTAGCATTGCAAGATGAAAATTTTTTAGCGATCTGCACAGCAGTGTACTTAATTGCAATCTGGGAAATAACTAATATGGGAAATTTGATCTTATTTGGGTTTTTATTTATTGCCACAACAGTAACTTTTAAAACAATAAGGATTGGTTACATGTAATACCATATTATTTTTTTTAAGTTTTTTTTTATTTTTTTTTTACAATTTCAAAGATATACAATTAAAAAGTTCATATTTGGATTTTGGTCATACAGTGTTCCAGCACCCATCCCTCCACCAGTGCCCATCTCCCACCACCAATGTCCCCGGTTCCTCTCCCCTCTCCCCAGCCCTCCTCCATGGCAGGTTCCTTATTTCTTTCCCTTTCTCTCTCTTTCTCTTTTCCTTCCCTTCCAGACTATGGATTACAGAACATATATTAAATGGTTGTCATGTGTATCTTTTTGCCTCTATTTAATGCTCAGTTCTAGGTTAATACCATATTATTGAGGCTTTACCACCAAGTCTAGGTTGCTGTTCTTATACACATGACCAAGTGGGATTGCTTCCATGTTTATTTCCCAAGAGCAGGATGATTGGAAGGCAAAAAGGGGCATATTCCTTATTTTTAGATGCAGCTTTGAAGTTGTATCCATTATTTTCCATGGACCGAAGTTTATCTGCCTGGTGACATTTAGTTGTATTTAAGTTTCCATGAAAAGAAGCTAGGAATGAGGCTCACACATGCCTTACATGTGTAAGTCCCTAGTTCACCCCTAGAACTGAAGCAAGGAGTGGTGGTTGTGGTTGATCCTGGTGGGTCACTAATCAATATAATAGCTAAGATATTTTAGCCCCTAAAGAAATAGCTTTGCCCTTTTGAGATCAGTCTTTCCCTCACCTCCTCTATGCATGAGAATGCATACTGGAGAGAAAGGGGAGAACTTGTGTTATTTGACACAGCTTACCCATTGGGTTATGTTCACTTTGTAAAGACTCTGGCCAAGCATAGGATAGAGTTGGTTTTAGGTTCTAATTCTCCTAGCAATTGTGAGCAAAATACTTTAATTTTCTAAACCTAAGTTCCAACATCTAAGAAAACTTGTCACCAACCTCACAGTATCCTTAAAATTAATGGCTGCAATGCATTGTCATTTGCAAAGCACCATGGGGCTCATAACTATCACAGCAAAGAAAGGAGGGTGACAAATTCTTGGGGTAAAGACCAACACCCAGGGCAAAGAGATAATGCATCAGGTGAGGTGCTTGTCTTACTAGTGGGTGATACCAGCGTGGTCCCTAGAACCTATCAGGAGATCTCTGAGAACACAACCACCTTATGGCCCGAAATGCTGCCACTCCCTCACCCCACATGCAAGAAGAGAAAAAAAGAAGGCAGAGGAGGAGAGGAGGAGGAAGAAGAGGAGGAGGAGGAGGAAGAAGAGGAGGAAGATGAGGAAGATGAGGAAGAAGAGGAGGAGGAGGAGAAAGAGGAGGAGGAGGAAGAGGAGGAGCAGGAGGAGGAAGAGGAGGAGGAAGAAGAGGAGGAGGAGGAACAGGAAGAACAGGAGGAGGAAGAGGAGGAGGAGGAGGAAGAAGAGGAGGAGAAGGAGAAGGAAGAGGAAGAGAAGGAGGAGGAAGAGGAGGAAGAAGAGGAGGAGAAGGAGGAGGAAGAAGAGGAGGAGGAAGAGGAGGAGGAGGAGGAGGAAGAGGAAGAGAAGGAGGAGGAAGAGGAGGAAGAAGAGGAGGAGAAGGAGGAGGAAGAAGAGGAGGAGGAAGAGGAGGAGGAGAAGGAGGAGGAGGAGGAGGAGGAGGAGGAGGAGGAGACCGAGAAGCAGCAGCCGAGGCCCGCACGGCCTGCCTTTGCCCTTTTCCAGCCTCTTGTTGCCGACTTTGCTTTGTTACCCATCCTTCAGTTTCTCAGAGGGACAACACTGCTCCCCTTCACGCTGTCTGTCTCCCACTCCCAGAGAAACCTCTTGGGAAATCTCCAGCCCTTAGGCTCGGCCAGCTCCTTCCAGGTGGTCTCGCAGTATTGCACACCTGTCTTGTGCCAGTGACACACGCGACAGCGGCCAATTTATTCGCCACCCCGGTTTCCGTGCAGGAGGTGGAGGAAAGGAAAGGAGGAAGAGGAGGAAGAAGAGGAGCAGCGGAAGCTGCGGCGTCCCGGCCTGAGCTGGGTGCTGAGCTCTCAGGACGTGCTCTGGAAAGAGGTGAAGAGGAACGAGGGAAAAGCAACCAGATGAAGCCAAGCTCCCAGCTGACCGAAACAGAGCTGGCCAACGCCCTCCTGGCCTCCCTGGGGACGCTGCAGCCGGCTCTGCGCATGCCCAGCCAGCGGCTTCCAGAACCTTCGGCGGGGCGCGCTACTGCCGGTGCTGGTGTGGCCGGGCCGCCTGTGGAGCTGCGTGTGGTGCCGTCGGCGCCGATCCTGCCGGAGCAGCACACTGAGGGCAAAGGTAGCCGCAGCCCTCTCTGGGCAGTGTCCTCCCTGGGCCCTCCTCGTGCCACAGAGCCCCCGGAGCGAGGCTGCGGAGCCGAGGCCCATTGGGGGAGTGCCCCTCTGCCCACCCCCAAACGGTGACAGCCCGGTGACTCGGGCGTCCAGGGCAGGCCGCTGGAGCGGAGGCCGGGCACGGAGGCTGTTGGACAAAACGACTCTCTAGGGGACGTTGCTGCTGCCTGTTGCCCAGGTCGACCCCAGATGCCCCACGGCCCTGAGGCCGCCGAGACGCTTCCTGAGGGCGGGCAGGGGCGGCTCGCTGGGAGGGGAGGGCTGCCAGGCCCTGTCCCCACGGCCTCCCCTGGGAGGAACGTGCCCTGAGGCCGGGGGAGGCCCGGGAGGAACGTGCCCTGAGGCCGGAGGGAGGCCCGGGAGGAACGTGCCCTGAGGCGGGGAGGCCCGGGAGGAACGTGCCCTGAGGCGGGGAGGCCCGGGAGGAACGTGCCCTGAGGCCGGAGGGAGGCCGGGAGGAACGTGCCCTGAGGCCGGAGGGAGGCCCGGGAGGAACGTGCCCCTGAGGCCGGAGGGAGGCCCGGGAGGAACGTGCCCTGAGGCCGGGGAGGCCCAGGAGGAACCTGACGGCGGGAGGGGAGGCCCGGGAGGAACGTGCCCTGAGGCCGGAGGGGAGGCCCGGGAGGAACGTGCCCTGAGGCCGGGAGGGAGGCCCGGGAGGAACGTGCCCTGAGGCCGGAGGGAGGCCCGGGAGGAACGTGCCCTGAGGCCGGTGAAGGGAGGCCCGGGAGGAACGTGCCCTGACGGCCGGAGGGAGGGAGGCCCTGCCCGCGGCTTCCGGCTGGAGCCGGCCTGGAGCAGAGAGACCTGGCGAGCGGGAGGAGAGCCTGAGGAGTGGAGCCCGGCGTGGCGGCTCCCTCGCACCCCAACCCACGCTTGGCTCCCGTCTCCCGGAGGGGGTGGCCCCGGCCGGGAAAGATTCCCGTCGAGCGTCCTTGGAGACCCCGAGGGTGATGGAACGGCCGGGAGCCGCGCACAGGCGTTGTTTCCCGCGGACTGGCCGCTGCCCTCGCTCTGTGGAGCCCAGCGACAGCAAGAGGCGTCCGCTTCTCCCGTGAGAGAGGCGGTTCCGCAGCCACGGCCAGCACTTGGCAGCTTCTGGCAGTGTGGACTTGGCCTCCTCTTCGGCAGTGCTAGCTTCTGTTAATAGGACGTTGGCGTGAAAACGGGCGCTTCTGGGAAGCTCTAGAAAGCCCTGCTTAGCGTTCTTGAGTTTCTGCTCCCTTGTTTTCCCCGGGGCTTAGGCCTTCGTTCCCAAACTCCGCAGTCTGGGCAGCTGTCTGGTGCCAACAGTGGATGAGTGCTTTCATGTCTTGTCTGCATCTCAGCTAACAAAGATATGAAGGAATAACCTGTTCCTTAATCCCTTGCCGCCTGCTTTATATTTCCCATATAAATGGAAAGATTAACTTTCTGAATACACTTCCTCAGAGGGAATCTCAGGACACCATTCAAGGACAGCTGTGGCCAGGTCTGGCAGTAACACACCATTGTTGCTCTGTGACTCCTCTCCGCCTCGCCAGTCAGCCAAGTCTAATGACATGGAGTGTTGAAAATAGTCTGATGACATGTAATATTGAAAAGTTGCTAAATCGAATAAAATTTATTATGAAAAGGGGGAATAGTTTAATGCTTAGAATATAAAATTATGGAAATTGATTATGGAACTTGACAAAAATAAAGCCCATGTTCTTGAAACATGGTATTAATATGGTATGACCTATTTAGTCTATAATACATTTTACTAAGTATATGTAACAATATGTTTTTTTTTCTTTTTGGGTCCCACCTTGTGATGCTCAGGGGTTACTCCTTGCTCTTTGCTTAGAAATTACTCCTGGCCTTGCTTGGAGGACCATATGGGATGCCGGGGATTGAGCCTGGGTTGGCTGCATGCAAGGCAAATGCTCTACCTGTTGTGCTATTGCTCCTGCCCCTTGTATTTTTTTTTTTGCCTGGGGCCACACCTGGAGGTCCTCAGGGTTTACTCTGGGCTCATGTGCAAGTATGGCTCCTAGTGAAAGTGCTTGGGACAGGAATACGTGGTGCTGGGATCTGAACCTCAGTTGCTGTGTGTAAGGGAAGAACCTTATCTGCTGTACTGTCCCTGTAGTTCCTTCATTGATTGATATTTCTAAAAGAAATGGGGCCTGGTGGTGGTGGCGGTGGGAAAGCAAAGTCAATCTTAATGACAGTGACTGAGTGAAAACTTTATGTTCTAGAACATGATATGTTTATATTGCAAAGCAGAATACCCAACAGGAGAGAGAGAGAGAGAGAGAGAGAGAGAGAGAGAGAGAGAGAGAAATAAGGAAAGTGTCTGCCATAGAAACAAGCTGGGGGGTGGGGAGCAGCAGGAGGGAAAGGGGACAACGGTGGTTGAGAATTTACACTGGTGGAGGGATGGGTGTTGAACTGTGTGTGACTGAAGCCCGATCATGAACAGCCTTGTAACAATTGCCCAGTGATTCAATAAAAATAAAATAAAAGTTATGTTCTATTTCTCATCTATCTAGAGAATGCCACTTTGTCTGCATAAAGCAGACTTCCTGTGAGTATATAACCCTTAAGCCTAGATTCATAGACTGGAGGGAGTGTTATAATGAGCCTGAACTGTCATAGACTAATGTCCAGGTTCTGTCCCCTGAGTGGCATAAATGGCATTTTCAGGACTCTATCCTTGGGCCCTTTAAGCTGTTGAGGAATTACTAGATGTGGATCAAGAGACAGATAAGTAAGGTGTCACAAGTAAGGTGTGAAAATAAGGAAAGCATCAATTCTGTAGCTCTTGCCAGAAGATACATTGAACTTTAGAAGGGACTGGGTTTGCCTCATGTCCAGGTACGGCCTGGAATTGAATTCCTTGAGCCTAGAAATTTGATGACCACCACATACACCAAATTCTGCAGGCCTACCAGGACAGCCTCTGAGAGGAACTTTCAGCTTAGGCTGTTTTGATGTCTGCTGCAGTTACTTTCTACACAGTATAGCTGTTGATACTCTCGGCAGTAGGCTCTCATTTCGTGCATTTACTGAGAGCCTACTACCGAGAGTATACCACCCGCACAGCAGAACCTGGCAAGCTACCCATGTCGTGTTTGATATGCCAAAACCCAGTAACAATTATAGATCTCATTCCCATGACCTGAACAAATTGTTTGGGGCTCTTTGTGTTCTTGGAGCAAGCAGATGCCCTTGGGATACACTAGCATGCGACAGACCATATGGAGATGTTACTGGTGCCCGCTTGAGCAAATCAATGAACAACGGGAAGACAAGTGATACAAGTGATAACTGTTGATGGTACATTTACCTTGCTCATACTTGTCTTGCCTATGTCAACCCCAGTTCTTTGTAGTTGCCAAATATATTACAGTGCAAATGACAGTCTTCTGGGAATGAGTGCTTTGGGGGGGGGCTTGGGGAATGGTGAGTAAAAGTAGAAAGTATGCCACACCACTGTCTTAAGCGTTACAACTCCATTTTTTCAGTAGTTTTCAAGAGTCCAGCAGCAACTTTTACATTCAGGATGGCAGCCTTGGCAGCTTCCTTTCAGCAACTCATGACCCATGTTTATATACTCTACACATTCCGTCCTATTAGCTGTTTCTGCTGTCTGATTGGTTATGCCCTATTAAAAGGTCCCAATCATGGGTCTGGAGAATTAGTAAAGGGATAAAGCACTTGTCTTGCTTATGCCAACCCAAGTTTGATTAATTGAAGCAATTGAATGAACTTCCAGGACTTATCTCTTGAGTGGCGAACTAGTAGTAAGTAAGCCTTTAAATATAAACCTTTAAATAGTGCCTTGGAATAAGAACCATTAGTATCCCCTTTAGGATTCAGATCTTCAAGGTCAACCCAGGTTTCTTAAACACTTTTTCTATATTGTTGTGTATTTCTAGCAGTATGTGTGAGATTGCCAGATAAGAGTTGAATACGTGGCTTGAAGTGCGTGCTCTACAAACAGACATGGTCCCTTGAATGTTGGAATAATTAGGGGAGATTCATGTATTTTAATAATTTGAAAGTTACTAAACTGTGAAAATCTGATGAAAGCTATGGATATAGGTATATTTATAAATAGGTATATTTTCTTTCATTTCAAATAAGTCATTGAGCCATAAGAACCACAAACCTCAAAATAAAAATTTACTTTGGGAAACTTGGCAGTGGAAAAACTTCTCAGCTTTCTTAGCCTCAGATTGATGTTGAACTTTCTAAAATTTCTTTTTCTTTTTCTCCCCTGCTCCTATTCCAAAGTTAACTGAGGGAATTTTTCTTCTTCTCTTGCCTTGGAAATGAAATGGTCATTCTATTCTGGATCTAATTAGGTTCTAATGTCTTGAAAAAATGTAAACAACATGTTTATCATTCACAAATTAAAGTAAATTGTTGGAGGACAGGTTTAGCTATTCTGTGAGTTTTGTTGTTTTGCTCACTCCCAGCTTAATCTATTTAAGCCAAGGTTCATTCTAATGAGACCTCTCTTCTATGTAAACACTGCTAGAGGGTGTGCCAGTTACAGAAGTCACCTTGACTGAATAACTTCTGATTTATACATCTACTAAGACTTCTATGTTTTCTAGATTGGGCACAGCTCCTCTTTATACCCACTTCACCCAGCGTGGGACAGTTAGAATTTACCAGGATACTACCGCCCTGACTACGTTGAGACTATAGGAAGACTATAGGAAGGATCATACTAGTTTGCTCTAAGCAGGCGAGTGTGACCCTTTCAGTACACGAGAACAAGATACTCAGAATCACTCTGGTGCAGATTATAATAAGAAGGACCTGTGGGTACCATCTAGATTACATGAAGCTCATGAAATTAAGATGTATTACTTTATATCAGCCCTCTCTCTCCAGTGTTTTACATAAGAGATAATCTTGGTAGAAAGGATTAGAACTTGGCTAACCTTTGTTTATACCTGCAATAGGGTGTGGCACTATACTCTGTTTAGAGTTCTTTGTTGACATGACCCTCCCGGTTGGATTACTTTGGTGTATATAAGGGGACTGACTTGAGGCCCCTTCACCTTTCGGCTTGGGCCTTTTAGCTTTCTTGAGCCTTTTAGCTTTGCGGCTTTTGGCTCCTGCGGCTTCTAGCTTTTGGCTTTTTGCTCTTTGGCCTTTTGCTCCTTCTTCTGGGTAGGACTCAACTCGGGTGAGATCCTCTCTCTTTGGTGGGAGACTTAGGCTCTTTTGTATGGTCTAAGTTCAGACCAGAGCTAGAGTTTGTTCATTATATTGGAGTGCTGTGGAAGTGCTTTTGTACTATTAAAAGCCTTTTTTGGAACCGCACCAGACTCGTGAGTTTTCATCTGTTCTCCTGGCGTCCTTGAAGGTAGAAGAGAACTTCTGTCCTGACACTGTCGGGGACCCCGGCGGCATTCCCGACAGTAAATCACATTATATAAAAAGTTCACGATCACGATCACAATCACGATCTTCCCGTTGATCATCTATTTGCTAGAGTGGGCACCAGTAATATCTCTATATGTCCTGTCTCATGCCAGTAGAGCCAGGGGCATCGGCTTGCTACAGGAACATAAAGAGCCTCAAACCATTATATTAGGTCATGGGAATGACCTAATATAATTGTTACTGGAATTTGGCATATCATATACAACACGAGAAGCTTGCCAGGCTTGTCGAGCGGGAGGCAAACTCTTTTAAACACCTCCAAATAAAGCATTTATTGATGAACCTGGCGGCCGAACGGCCGCGAGCCGGGCTGTGATGGGCTGGTCTGCTGGGTGGAGTTCTGACGAGAGGGAAGTCCAGAAGTGGAAAATGGCGGCTTCCATGGAGTGAGGAGCGGTGGTCTGGCTTGTTGTGAGGCTCTGCCAAGGTGGTGGGCCAGGGCTAGAACCCGCCATGCCTCCCGACTGCCTCATGAACGGCTTTGCACAGGGAGAGCAAGGAACAGCTCTGCCCCATGTGTGAGAGTCTCTGGACCAGCATACCTGGGCCGGATTGAGGAAAAAGCTGCGGCAGGGTGGGTGTCTGTCGGGCGCTCCGCCGGGTTCCCTGACAGTGCTGGGAAGCGAAGTTCCCTTCTACCTCCGGCCGGGCGAGGAATGGATGAAAACTCAGGAATCCGATGCAGTTTTAAAAGGCTTTACTTATCACAGGTTCAGGCATACAAATCAGCAAAAGGAAAACCCGATGCTTAGGATTCCAGGCTAGAACCCCAGCCACGTGTAGGCCAAGATGGCGACCACCACGTGTAAAAGCTTCCAAGGGAAATGAACGCTCACAAGGAGAGATCCCACAAGGAAGAAAGAAGGGGCGAGAGCAGGAACCGGCTAGTTTATATCCCTGTAACTCAGACCTTCCTCCTACTGTTATGGAAAGCAGGGAGGGTCCAATGCCCTTAGGTAATCCCTCCCTGCACCTCACCTAGGGCCTTTACTGTGCTAATATTTTGAGCCGAAATCTGCTTAGGAATGCTTTTGTAGTGTAGAGAAGGGGGTTTCTGAGATGGCATGTCTCTGTACCTTGACCAACACCAATGCCAGTTAAATATTTCTCCAAGCCTTCACAAGTCTCCTCTACTTCATTGTAGTTTTATATTTTAGTTGCCTTTGAGTATATCAGGGAGCCATGCTTGTTTGCTTGGAAGCAAACAGCATTTCTCTCTGGTCTAATTACTTAGGTGTCCTACGTGGCCAGGCTAATATGCTGGTAAGATCTAGCTAGTCCCACGATGATTGTGATAGCATGGCATGGGAGAATATTTATACCAGCTAGTACAGCATACATGGTCGGATAAACTGCCACATTTAGACTACCCCTTATCTACGGAGTGATTTGCGGGAGGCAATCCAGAGCAGATGCAGCGGCCCTTAGGAGTCCTGCAACAGGTGTCGGTGATCCAGGCTGTGATGGGCTGGTCTGCTGTGTGGAGTTCTGACGAGAGGGAAGTCCAGAAGTGGAAAATGGCGGCGCCCGTGGAGTGAGGAGCGGTGGTCTGGTTTGTTGTGAGGCTCTGCCGAGGTGGTGAGCCAGGGCTAGAACCCGCCATGCCTCCCGACTGCCTCATGAACGGCTTTGCACAGGGAGAGCAAGGAACAGCTCTGCCCCATGTGTGAGAGTCTCTGGACCAGCATACCTGGGCCGGATTGAGGAAAAAGCTGCGGCAGGGTGGGTGTCGGTGATCCGGGCTGTGATGGGCTGGTCTGCTGAGATATAAAAAGTTATCTCTAAGAATAAAATATTTGTGATATAAGTTTATCCTTTTAACAGCTATTACTATTAGAGCATTACAATTTATTTTATTATTTTTTACTTTTTCTGGAAAACACTCAGGAATTACTCCTGACAGTGCTTGGGGAGATCATATGGGATGCCGGGGATTGAACCTAGGTCAGTCGTGGTGCAAGGCAAACACCCTCCCCACAGTACTATCACTCGGGCTCTGCATTACATTTATTTTTGAAAGAAATTTTATTTTAAGAAGTCATCTAATCACTGGCTAAACCTGTTCTGTTTTTAATAATTTAGGGAGTATCATAGTTTAACAATTTTCTACTGCAAATATTGTATTAGAGAAGATCTGCATACTTTCTCTGCCTTCCTGTTGACCCAATAAAATTATCAAGGCCTTTTTATTTGCAGGTGTATTTATAAGATTTAAGAACTTTGGAAAGTTATTCTGTACTTAGAACACCAATGTACAAAATATTCTAGTTGTGGTAAAGTCAGTAGCTCATTTATTCATACAGTCAATGAGTATTTATTGAGTATTACCATTTATTGAGTATTACAATACTCTTGTAGGTACCAAGGATTCTGTGGTAAATAGGACAGGTAAAGTCCCTACAATAATTAAACTTTGTTGCTTTAGAGGATAAAAAAAAGTAGATTTACAGTTAGTGCTGTAGTCTATAAGCAAAATTATAAGAAGGCAAAGAGGTAGGGATAAAGATGATGCAGTTTTGAGTAGAAAATTGAATAAATCTTCCTCTGATAAGGGTCTGAATACAGTAGGAGTGTTTATTTGCTTGAGAAAACAGAAGGCAGCTAGTGTGGTAAGAGTAGAAATGCAGAGGAGAAGAATGGTAAGAATGAGGTGGGAGAGTTCTCTAAACTATGAAGGATGAAGGTTTTAAAGCGCTTCATTTAAAGCGTGAGGGGATGCCATTGGAAGGACAAGGAAGAATTAGTCTCATTATATTTTAAAGTATCACTTTGGCTGTTATTAGAGAACAAATGACAGCAATCAAGAGGGCAAGCAGGAGGACTAATGTGGTGCAATGCTTATTAGCTGGTGACCTGAAATATATCCACTAATAATATTAATAATGATTTTTAACACGAGTCATTAAGTTTTAACCTTGCATGGAGAAAGAAATTTAGTTACGTACATGACTCTGTAGGTTTACTATTTTTCATTTACTTTATATAGGTCACTGAGATAAAAAAAAAAAAAAACTCTAGCATTTTAAAATAGGGGGCCAGGGGCCGGAGCGATAGCCCAGCGGATAGGGCGCTTGCCTTGCACGTGGCTGGCCTGTGCCGACCTGGGTTCGATCCCCGGCATCCCATATGGTCCCCGAGCACCGCCAGGAGTAATTCCTGAGTGCAGAGCCAGGAGTAACCCCTGAGCGCCGCCGGATGTGACCCAAAAAAAAAAAAAAAAAAAATAGGGGGCCAGAGTGATAATACAGCAGGTAGGGTGTTTGCCTTGCACGCAGTTGACCCATGTTTGATCCCCTGGCATTCCATATGGTCCCCTGAGCACTGCCAGGAGTAATTCCTGAGTGTAGAGCCAGGAGTAACCCCTGAGAATTGCTGGGTGTGACCCAAAAGCAAAAGCATACAAAGAAACAAATAAAATTAACTTATCACTAATGTCTTTAGAAATTAGTTCTCATCTTTTTTTTTTATTAAAACGTTAGTAGAAAATTTGGGTAATGAAAATGAACAATTTTTATTACCTATAAATGGTGTTTTTTTAGAAAATTTTATTACACCACTTTTAGACATAGAATTGCAAGATGCTCATGCTCGAGTCTTGGTTCTACAGTGTTCCAACACCCATCCCTCCACCCGAACCCATCTCCCATCACCAATGTCTCCACCTCCCTCCCCCTCCTGTACCCCAACTACCTGGTGGGTTCTGTATATCTTTCCTCTCTATCTCTCCTCCCGCCTACCTTTCCTACACATCGTAGAATGCAGTACATTAAAGGACATAACTGTTTCCACTAGCTTGATGGACCACACGGCTGCAAGCGGCAGTGCAACTTGGGAGCCTCATGGTCAGCATCTGGACAGCGAAAATGGCGGCTAATCTGGTGGGTGAGTCTCATCTGGCTGCTTCCGGGACCCCCCAGAGGTGATGGGCCCACTCCCAAAACCCATCTGTCCTCTTGGGGGGCTTCATGGTCAGCTGAGCTAGCAGAGAGCCGAGTGCCAGTTCTCCCAGCAGCATTTGAGGCCCTGCCTATAAATGTTGTTTTGATCAGCTTTTTTTGATTAGTTTTGAGTTCACTTTCACTGAGAAATGGACATATATCACTGTGTAAGTTTAAAATATACAGCATGATGGTTTAATATAGTTATGTTGTTAAATGATTACCACTGTAGGTTCAGTACCATCTACCAAATAGATGCAACAAAACTAAAATAAAGGAGGAAAGGAAAGAGGAAGAAAATTCATCTTATAATGAGAATTATTAATATTCACTCTAGACGGTATTCCTGTTTATCATACAGCACTGTAGCTACAGTCTTCGTGTTTTACATCGCTTCCTAGTACTTACCTTATTTCTGTACTTGCAGATCAACCTCCTCCCACCCCCACCCAAACTTCCAGTAACCACAGACCTGATTAACTTCTGAGAGTAATTTCATATTAGCAGCTTTTTCTGGAGGTTTACCGTTGCTACTCTGCTCTGCATTCGGTACAATAACCCAGATATGGCAGCAACCCAAATGTCCAACTACACGTGAATGGGTTAAGACATTGAGGTATATATACACAATGGAATACTCTGCCACTCTAAGGGGAACAAAATCATGCAGTTTAAAGCATCATGGGTGAAATGAGGGTTATCAGTCAGAAGGGACAGACAGCCTGATCTCTCTCAGATGCGAGTCTTAAAAGATACACAGCAGAGTAGCAATAAAAGGCCAAAGGTAACACAACAGAACAAATTGACACAACTGAGTTTGTGGGATGAGGGGGGATTTGAGAGAGAGGGACATTGGGGACTTTGGGAGAGGTAGGTGGGTATACTTATGATGGGTGTGATGTTGGAATTATGTAAATATGAAATTTGTCATTAACAAAATTTGTCATTAACAAATGCAAAGTGTTTTCCAAAGTCCTTATGGCTTTTCCTCTTTCGCAGTGGAGGACATTCCTCACTGCTCACTTGGTGTTTACCAGTATAAGGAATAGAGTGATAGTACAGTGGACCTGGGTCTGATCCCCTACATCCCAGATGGTTCCCCCAGCACTGCCACACATATCCTGAGTACAAAGGCAGGAGTAACCCCAAAGTATCACTGGGTGTGACATAAAACGCACCCCCAAAAAAAAGTTTTAACAGTCTGGTTGTATGAAATGGTATCTTAGAATGACTTGAATATACTTGTCTTTGATTACTAATGTGGTTGAAGATATTTTTATGTGAAAGGCATATATTGTAATTTGTTCTTTGACATTCCTATTGACTTCTATTTCTCATTGATTGGGAAATATGTAGGACTCCTAAAGGGCTACTCCTGACTTGGCACTCTGGGGTTTCTTTTGTCAGTACTCAGGCAAATAAATATTTAGTACTGGAGATCGAATCGAGACCTAGGTGCAGAGTGTGCAGTCTGGGCCTCTGAGCTTTCTTCCTTCCTCTTGTTTCCTGTTTTTCAATTAATTTCTCCATGTTACCTGTCTGTTTTTCCTTTTTATTCATGGAATACACATGTATATTCCCATATAAATGCATATAGATGCTTTATATATAAATATATGTAAATATATATATATATATATATATATATATATATATATATATATATATATATATATATATATATATAGGATAGTCTAGATCAGAAGTTTCCAGACTTATTCGGCCTACCATCTGTTTTCAGAAAAAAAATTTCACAAATTCACTTAGGCTTCCTTTCTGCTTCCTCCACCTCCCTGGCCATCCCCCTGGAAATACCCCTCAGGTCAGTATACTAATAACTTGGTAACTAAATGCACTACGTATATCTGAGTAGCTAATTGAATATGGGAGGTGAGGAAGAAGGAAAATAGAATCACTGTCAGGTTTCTGGTTTGGGATCTGAGTGGATGATACTGTTATTAATGTAGAACATACATTAATAGAGGATAACATCTAGGGGAGCAGGAATTAATTTAAGATAATTTGGTGCTTGGAGCTGGAGAGATAGTACAGTGGGTAGTCTGTTTGCCTTGCACAATGCCGAACTGGGTTTGATCCTGGGCATCCCATATGGCCCCTGAATACAGCCTGAATGCAGAGCCCGGAATAATCCTTGAGCATTGTCAGGTGGCTCCTCTGTGTGTGTGTGTGTATGTGTGTGTGTGTGTACACATATGTATTTAAACAGAGATGTTTCATAGAAATTTGACTATCAGTCTGAAATGCAGGTCAAAATTCTGTTATGCTAAGATTCAGTCTTGTGAGAATTTATTGAGATATATCTTTTTGGAGACCACAGTTGGGAGGAATATTCTGAAATTTATTTGTCCTCTGCTGTCAGGGAGCCGCTGGGGTCCCCAACAGTATTAGGACAGAAGTTCTCTTCTACCTCCGAGGCTGCCGGGGGAACGGATGAAAGCTCATGAGTCCAATGCATTTCCAAAAAATACTTTTAATAGTACAAAAGCTCTACCACCGCAATCCAATATAATGAAAGAACTCTAGCTCTGGTCAGAACTTAGCCCATACAAAAGAGCCCAAGTCTCCCACCAAAAAGGATCCTACCAGAAAGGAGTCCCACTAAAGGGAGTCCTACCAGAAAGAAGTCCTACCCAAAAAATGGGTGTGAGTGCCTCAACTCAGTCCCCTTATATACACCAAAGTAATCCTAACTGTTGACAGTGAGGGTCCTGTCAACAAAGAACCCTAAACAGCTTCTAGATAGTAGAAGAGGGTAGAAGGGTGGTGCCACACACTATTACAGGTATAAACAAAGGAGTATGCCAAGGACTAATCCTTTCTTCCGAGATTATCTCTTATGTAAAACACTGAGAGAGAGAGAGGGGGTTGGTATAAAGTAATACATCTTAATTTCATGGGCTTCATGTTATCTAGATAGTACCCACAAGGTTCTTCTTACTTATTATCTGCACCAGGGTGGTTCTGAGTATCTCAATCTCTGTATACTGAAAGGGTCCCACTCGCCTGTGTGAGGGCAAACTAGTATGATCCTTCCTATAATGTTAAAGGATAGTCTCAACGTAGCCAGGGTGGCAGTCTCCTGGTAAATTCTAACTGTCCCACACTAGGTACAGTGGGTATAAAGAGGAGCTGTGCCCAATCTAGACAATATAGAAGTCTTAGTAGATGTATAATAAATAATAAGTCAGAAGATGCTCATTCAGGTGACTTCTGTAACTGCCACACCCTCTTTCAGTGTTTACATAGAAGAGAGATCTCATTAGAATGAACCTTGGCTTAAGAACATGTAAATAGATTAAGCTGTGAGTGGATAAAATAGCAAAGCTTCTAAGCTAGGTAAGCCTGTCATCCAATACTGTTCATCTCAAGGCTCTAGATTCATTAACATTTTTCATGTAAAATAATTGCTTCAGTCAAATGATCCACTAGACACTTCATTTTAGTTACAATTACTTTATTATTTTTGGTCTCTCAACAGCTATCTTAATATTTTTAGGGGGCACATTTTTTTAAAATTCAACTTGTCTTAGAAAACATGAATATTTACAATTTTCTTCTATTTCTCATTCATGTGTCCATAAATATCAAAAAACATAAAAACATGTATCTAAAATGTCTATATTTAGGCAAAAAGATACACATGATAACCTCTAAATGTATGTATTGCAATCCACAATGTGTAAGAGAAGGAGAGAGAGAGAGAGAAAGAGAGAGAGAGAAGAGATAAAGAACCTTCCATAGTGGCAGGCTAGGGGATGGGGAGGAATTGGGGACATTGGCGGTGGGAAATGGGCACTGGTGGGGGTATGGGTGTTGGAACACTGTATGACCAAAACCCAAACATGAACATCTTTGTAATTGTATATCTTACGGTGGTATAATAAAATATTTAAAAAGTCTATATTTTAAAAGCTGTCATTAAAAGTACACATTTGTATATTCATGTCCTGATATCTGTACATATATACAAGATGCATTTGTATTATTTATATATCTTTATAAATAATACATATATGTCGGGAGCGCCGCCAGGGTCTCCGACAGTACTGGGAAGCCAGTTCCCTTCTACCTCCAAAGCCGGCGGGGAATGGATGAAGACTCAGGAACCGATGCAGTTTTAAAAGGGCTTTACTATCACAGGATCCAATATACAATCCAAGATCAGGGAAAACCTCTGGACTCTGGGTTCCCAGCCAGGCCCCAGCCAGGTGTAGGCCAAGATGGCTCCCACCACGTGTTGAGGCCCAACAGAGAATGGAGAGGACGGAGAAGCAAAACACCAAGGGAAGCCAAAATGGCAAAAGGGGGAAAAAAGAGAGAGAGCCTCTTTTTTCTTGCAGCTTATTTTATAGCTAGAAATCCGCCCAAACTCCCCAGCCCAGCCCATTCTGGGCTGGGCTATCTAGAGATGAAAACAGGAAAATAGCTTTATAGAAATGTAGCAGCTTCAGGAGACCATTGGGCTGTTTACAAGGACCCAGAGCTAATTCAAAGCCTCCTAACAGAGCTGGGAGAAGCTATAAGCTAAATGTAACTTCCCCTGGCAGGAAGAATCAAATGCCCTCAGGTAATTTCTCCCAGCACCTCACCTAATGTCTTGAGCCAAGATCTGCCTGGAATTGCCTTTATAGGGTAGAGAAGGGGGGTTCTGAGATGGCATGTCTTTGTACCAAAGACTAATACTAATGCCAGTTAAATATTTATCCATGCCTTCACAAGAGTCTCGTCTACTTCACGGTAGTTTTGTATTTTAGTTGCCTTTGAGTTATCAGGGAGCCATGCTTGCTTGCTTGGAGGCAAACAGCATTTCTCTCTGGTCTAATTACTTAGAGATCTAAGGTGGCCAGGCAAATATGCTGGTAAGATCTAGCTAGTCCCACGATGATTGTGGTAGCATGAGAGAATATTTATACCAGCCAGTACAGAATACATGGTCAGATAAGACTGCCACATTCAGACTACCCCCCTATCTATGAAGTGACCTGCAGGAGGCAATCCAGGGCAGATGCAGAGGCCTAGGCTTTTAGGTGTCCTGCAACACATATATAAATAATATCGGTTATATATTTATAACCAATAAATATATTTATATATTTAACCAATAATATATAAATATATTTATTGGTTAAATTACTAGTGAATGACCACTGAACAGCTCAGGGTGATGAGCCGTTTACCCCTCTGCAGTAGTGGTAGCAGCTAATGGGTGACATGGTTGGTCATGTCTTAGGAAAGCTATGATTATGATCCAGGGACAGTTAGCATTTTATGTATATTGTTTATAGGCAAATAATGTTGGAGATAGCCTCTTTCAAGTCCATCTTATTGGAGCAGCAGTTATGCTTCTCTCTGCACTCGATGAGTTCTTTTAGACCTGTAAGAAGACAAAAGTAGTATGAAGTGTGATACAATCAGCTCTGGCTTTGCTCTGGCTTCTGCAGAAACTCTTAGGTTTGTAGATATCTTGCAACCCGTCATCTAGAATGTGTGTAGCTGTTCTGCTGCTACACAATTACTGTTGTGCAGGGACTGCTTTTCAAAGGCCTAGAAAGCATGGCAGAAATTTGCCAGCTCTGCTTAGTTTAGCTCAGCCTCAGGGTTTAGGCAACCTGACTTTTTTTTAATTAAACATTTTATTGGGGCTGGAGCGATAGCCCAGCGGGTAGGGCGCTTGCCTTGCACGCGGCCCCTGCCGGCCTGGGTTCGATCCCGGCATCCCATATGGTCCTCTGAGCAGTGCAGAGCCAGGATTAGCCCCCTGAGCATTGCCGGGTGTGACCCAAAAAGGCAAAAATAATAATAATAATAATAAATAAACATTTTATTATACCACCATGAGATATACAATTACAACGTTGTTCATGTTTGGAGGTTTCGGTCACATAGTGTTCCAGCACCCGCCTCCACCAGTGCCCATTTCCCACCACCAATGTCCCCAATTCCTCCCCCTCCCATAGCTTGCCTAAATGGCAGGTTCTTTATCTCTTTTTTTCCCTCTCTCTCCCTTCCTTCTCCTACACATTGTGGGTTGCACTATATACACTTGGAAGCCATCATGTGCATTTTTTTGCCTGTATTTAATGCTCAGTTCTAGGTTGGTATCAGCCCTTTCGACATTTAATTGCACATGTTCCCTTCTCTGTCTTACCTAACCTCTTTTTTTTCCCCCCAAATTTTATTACACCATTTTAGACATACAATTGCAAGATGCTCATGCAGAGTTCTGGTTCCACAGCGTCCCAACACCCATCCCTCCACCCAAACCCATCTCCCATCACCAATGTCCCCACCTCCCTCCCCCTCCCACACCTCAACTACTTGGCGGGTTCTGTATGTCTTCTCTCCCTCTCTATCTCTCCCTCCCACCAAACTTTCCTGCACATCATGGAATGCAGTGGATTAAAGGACATTAATGTTTCCACTATTTTGATGGACCGCGACCTGGGCTCGAACTGGTTTTTGCTCTGTTAATCTGGTCGTGAGGTAGTATCCCAGCCGTCCGGACAGCGAAGGTGGTGGCTAGTGGTGGTGGGGGCGAGTCTCATCCTCCGGCTGCTTTTGGGACCCCCAGAGGTGATGGGCCCACTCCCAAAACCCATCTGTTCTCCTGGGAGCCCCATGGTCAGCTTAGCGGGGGTGGGGTGGGGGAAGCGGAGTTCCAGCTTCCCCAGCGCCAGAGGCCCGCATGCTATGGCTGGTTGCCCCAGGGCAGCTCTGGGCGGGCCACCAGGCTCGACAAAATGGAGGGGGAATGGCCGACCCCTGGCTCCATCTGACGAACTCCCAGCAATTCCTGCTTCTGGCAGCTTAGGCAACCTGACTTTTGATACCACACAAATGGCAGCTGATTTCATATGAAGAAGTGGATCTAGAGGAGGGTATAGTGATAACTTAATGAAATATCTATTGGACTTGATGCAAATGTTTTTAAGTTCCCAAAGTTGACATTTTAATGAGAGGTTCTGAAAGCACCAGCAAACCTACCTTCTCTTGCTTAATGCTTTCAACAACTTCTTGATGCTCTGAGACTCTGATCCAGGCACCTTTGCTCCCCATTCCTCTTCATTATGGCACTGCAGAAGTAGAGAAGTGAAAATACTTAAACAATGTTGGGCCAATGAAGCCAATGGAACACACACACACACACACAGATATACATATATGTATATGTATATGTAGGCATATAATGAAGCCAGTGGAATATATATACACACACTAGTATATATGTATATTTTATTTGATATGCCAAAAACCAGTAACAATGGACCTCAATTCCATGACCTGAAGAATGGTTTGAGGCTCTTCCTGTCCCTAGAGCAAGCAGATGCCCTTGACTACACTTCCACTGCGACAGGAAGTATGGAGATGTTACTTGTGCCTGCTCAAGCAAATCAATGAACAATGGGAAGACAGTAATACAGTGATATATATACACACAGCAGATATTTAAGGTTCACTCTTATCTTTCTCTTTGCAAAAACATAGAATCATTGTAAAATATTAATTGATCCATGATCACTTACTGCATGATTACAACCAGGGATGGAGGTGATTATCAAATAGAAGTGTACTCACATTATCTCAACCTTTTGGGCAGAACTGGCTTGCAGGAATCACTTCCAAGTTTTTCTAAGGACCTTGGGTTAACAGTTTGATTACTCATCTTAATGCACATACAGCGTATAGTTCTAGAGAGAGGTATTGCTGTGAAGAAAAATACATTGAGGGGATTAATTTTAGGCACTTATGTGGATTGGGTAGTATAACAGAACTGTGTATGTAATAGCAGAACCTATAGTATTCTATGTTGTCACAAGGCACTTAATCTGATAAAGTCATTATAACATTGATTAGTAGGTTAATTATCTAATGATTAGAAATGCAACTTGAGATCATACCCATGAGTACA